>JAPEIX020105606.1:0-2500 GCA_026122405.2 Zoanthus sansibaricus
AGTAGTAGTAGTAGTAGTAGTAGTAGTAGTAGTAGTAGTAGTAGTAGTAGTAGTAGTAGTAGTAGTAACTAGTAGTAATAGTAGTAACAGTAGTAGTAACAGTAGTAGTAGTAGAAGTAATAGTAGTATTACTTCTACTACTGATAATTGGTAAACCGTAAAGTCTAAAATTTTTCTTTAAAAAGTTGCAAAAACGTATTCACCTACCTGAAAATCCAGCAGGGCAGACACAAATATAGGAATTAACTCCATCAACACAGGTTGCGTTAGAACTACAGGGAGACGATGAACATTCGTCGATGTCAACAGAGCAGTTTGTTCCAGTGTAACCTGGTTGACAAACACAACTATATCCATAACCAATGTTGATACAGCTGCCGTTGTGTTGACAAGGTTTGATTAAACACTCGTCAATATTCACAGCACATGTTCTACCTTCAAAGCCTGCAGCACAATTGCAGGAAAAATCATCCACGTGATCAACACAGGATGCGCCATTCTGACATGGAAACGAGGCACAGTCATTGATATTATGATCACACAAAGAACCATTAAAGCCTTGGTCACAAACACATTCAAAGGAACCAATTCTATCGAGACAGGTTCCATTCATACATGGACTTTCACTGCAATCATTTATGTCAGTCTCGCAGTTTAGACCAGTGTAACCGATTGCGCATGTGCAGAGATAACCATTGACTAAATCGTGACATTTTCCATTTATACCACATGGATTGGTCATGCAATCATCAATATTGACTTTGCATGTGCGACCTGTATAGCCGACTGCGCATGCACATAGAAAATAGTTCACATAATCGGTGCAGTTACCATTGTTCATACAAGGTCTATTAACACAGTCATCAATGTTTTGCCCGCAGTCAACACCACCATAACCAGGATTGCAATAGCATTCGTACTTGTTCACATGATCAATGCAAAAGCCGCCATTCCGGCAGGGTGACGATGCGCAGTCATTGATGTCAATACTGCATTCCTTGCCAGTGTAACCTGGTCGGCATGTGCAGTTGTAGCCATTTACAAGGTCAGTGCAAATACCACCATTTTTACACGGGAACGAGGTACATTCGTTGATATCAATGTCACATGTTCGACCTTCATAACCGGGGGCACACAGACACTGAAAATCATTTATCTGATCAATGCATCGGCTACCGTGTTGGCAAGGGTTGTTATTAGCACATTCATCTACTTCTTGCTCACAGTTAGAACCAACGAAACCGTTTACACAGAGACAAGTGTAGTTGTTTAATCCATCCAAGCAAGTTGCATTGTTAAAACATTTAGCAGAAAGACAGTCATCAATGTTCAGCTCACAGTCTACCCCAGTAAACCCACGTGGGCACTGGCAGGTGTAGGTATCATTCCTGGAAACACAAGTAGCACCGTTTCGGCAAGAAAACCAACTACAAATGTCATTTGTTCCAGCACACGTCCTGCCCATTGTGTTGTTTTCACAAATACATTTGAAGTTGTGAACAAGATCGACACAAGTGCCGTTATTAGGGACCTTAAGCAACGAGGACGGGAACGTGAACGACGACGGCTCGAAAAAATTACATTTCTGGTTTGCTCTTTATTTCTTTGTGCGGCTCATTAGGGTTTTGTTTCTTTGCTTTAAACTTTGTGAATAGAGAAACGATTAAATGTTTCTCCGTAAAGCTAAACAAATACAGAGAAAGTTTTTGCTGTGACGTCCTCGTAGTCTCGACAACAGCAAAAAAGGTCTTTTCACGTTTTAATTTTATTGACAACTCCGTGCAAGTGCGCAACTTGGTGCATTCCAACGTGCAGTTATTGTATTTACTATTGTTTTTTGCCGTCGTCGTTGGCGTCGCCGTCCTCGTTTCTTAAGGTCCCTATTATGACAGGGGAAGGATGAGCAGTCATTAACATCAATTGTGCACTGTGAACCATTAAAGCCATCTATAGAGTGGCAGACGTAGCCGTTACCTCTGTTCTCGCATGTCCCTCCGTTCCTGCAAGGCTGGCTAACACACTCATTCAAATCTATTTGGCACTCTTTCCCCACGTACCCTTGTGCGCATGTACACTTGTAATCATTAACGAGGTCAGTACATGTCCCGCCATATTTGCATGGTGCTGGTGCACAGTCATCCATATTGATAGAACAATTCTTGCCAGTAAATCCAGTGAGGCAAACACAACTGAAATGATTTACCAAATCTACACAAGCTGCTCCGTTCTCACAAGGGTTTTGGGGTAGACAATCATTTATGTTGTTTTCACACCGCTTTCCAGTGTAACCTTGTTTGCACACACAAACGTATGAGGCCACCCCATCGATACATACTGAATCGTGCCTACAACCATGTGTTTTGCAGTCGTCAATATTGCTATGACAATCTCGGCCAGTGAACCCGGGTGGACAGTCACAAGAGTAACCGTTCATGTGGTCGCGACACGTACCATTGTTTAAACATGGACTTACTGCGCACTCGTCAACGTTCACGGTACA
>JAPEIX020105667.1:0-10118 GCA_026122405.2 Zoanthus sansibaricus
CTGTGGCTTGTGCTTTTTACATTTCCCTTGTGATCTCAAATGCCCGTCGTGTTTTATCACAGTCTAATACACAGCTTAGGCTTCTTTATTTGTTAAATAAACAGCTGTTTGTAATTTCTAAACTAAAGTATGTTAAATTGAAATAAAAAAGTTTCTCTTATTTTTTACATTTTTGCTTCAAGTTCTTAAAGTCATGTATATATTGAATACAAACAATTTAATAAAATCATATTAAATATCGAAAGGGTCAGAGACTGTTTCAGTTTTTGTCCTGGTTATGAATAGTTAAATGCTCTGGCTACATGGTGAACAAGAAACTTAAAGAGTGCGCAAGGCAGAGGCATGAGCAGTATTGACAGTGTTAACTTTATTGTGTGCTTAGCAAGCGTGCCTTTTTGTAGACAAAACCCAAATTGAAGCAGTCTTAATCCTTATTGCCAACAAGGCGGCAGCATCATAGAGCCGTGCAAGGTTGAGGCTGGCATTAAAAATCTCAAATGATCTGTTAGAATTTAGTTATGTAAGATTTTATGATGTAACTCCAAAGAAGCCTTTTGCTTAGTGTGTTAACCTTGTGACTTCAAGGCAGCATTGGTGAAAATATAATGGCTTATTCATTTTTTTTTATAAAGGACATTTTATCTGACAAGTGACAGAACTGATGAAGATTGCCTTAAAAGAGAAACATTCTAATATGCAAAATATGATACAAGAAAATTCTTTATGTCTGAATGTTTTTCTCATGTAAAATACATACTGAGATATATTAGTAACTAAAGTTTAATTTGTTTTGAATAGTAAAATGAAAGTGCCAGCTCTCCATACTTGTGCAGCTCAGTTCTGTCGTCTTTGTGCTTTTGTCTTGCTCGTTGGCATGTAGAGATAGCTATTACAAGTATATGTAAATATAAAGCTGTTTCCTGGAAAATGGTCTCTTATATCTGCCCCCTGAGATTCTATAAACCTATTTTTATGAACAGGCTAAATGTTATCTAAAATAAAATGTCCCTTATAATTTTAACCGTAAATGACATTGTTGACTTAGCCTTCCTTTAAAAATTGAATACCTATCATCCTGTAAGTGGTGCAGCATTTTTTCCAACTAGGCTGCATTTTGCTTTTCTACATGCTTTCTCTGGTTGAATTTCATTATCTAGTGTAAAGTATCAGTTTGTTAACACTTGTTTTAGATTCTTCACTTGCCTCTGGCTCTGGATTATTTTAAGTCGTATAAAAATATTTTTTATTTTCATTTCATTTTTGCATGGTGCATGTGTGTTAGCAACCAGTTGCAGGTACCAAATTTACTTTCAATCTCTATCAATACCAAACCTCATATAACCAGAGTACCTAAAGAACAAGGCAAACACTTCGTTCCGATCCCCACCACAAATTACATAAATTCTTGCCAGAGAGGAGTACACACATGTACAATCTTAGAAACAAATGTAAATATGTTGCTTGGCTCTGTCAAACAGACCATTTTAAAAAGAGTTTTTTAATGAGCCAATTTTATAATTCTTAGATTTTTATTACATGTGCAAGTTTTTAATCTTTTGAAAAATGTTAAATTTCAATTTTATACTTTTAAACTTAATTATTTGTAAGTCATATTGCAACTCAGCCTTTCAACTGCTAGCTTATATTGACATTAAAGTATCTATCTCTTTTGCTGATAGCCTATGGTTGCAAATTTCATTGCTTTATGAGGCCATAGCAGTGCAAAGCACTAATTGGTGAGACTACAAATTGTCAATTCCTTTTGAAGGAGCTTTTTTTTCTAACTCTTGCACAGCTAGTGTTCTTGATTCTAACAATCTCAAAGGTAATGCAATCAGCAATGTTGTCTTGGGCTCTATTCATTAGAGAAAGCTGAACACAAAGTTTACTGTCTGTGATGATGCACCCTTACTTTGGTAGCAGTAAGTTGGCATCACCAAGCTGTGTACTGTTCATGCACATTTATGTGGCATGTTGTCATAGAAATCTGTTGCATATATTAGGTTGGAAATGCTGTACTAGCCTGGTGGGTCAGCAGGTCTCAATGTTCAAATGTGGGTTGGACCTGCCAGTTGCATGTCACTTGGGAGCTATGTCAACATCAGGCATTAAGGAAAGTTGGGGCTTGCTGTAATGCCCAACCTCAGCAAAGTGGTGGCAAGGAACAGCTTTTGTTCCAAAACTGGATGAATTAAGTTGTTCATCAAAGGAGGTCATTCGAATTCCAAGACACCAAGGTCCCCAACTTTGTAAAATTTCTTCTGGAGTTCAAATATTTTTCTTTTTAAATAAGTTGGGAATCAGCCTTTACATTAAAGTGGCTCAGCAATCCCATATTTTACCTTTTTTGAAATGGTGTGTATGCTCTGCGTTGTGGTACATATGGGGCAATGCCAACATGCTGTGATACTTCTCTCATTATTTGTTTATTTTAATAGGGTGTTGCTTAATGTATTTATTAAAAAATTGGGATCCACATTTACATCCAAGTTATAAACTAAACAGATGTGGATTTGTAGGCTTAAGCAATACATACAATACATGCCAACCGAAGCTAAATTCCCCCTCTCCCCTCAGAAAGCAAATGTATTAGCTGTGATTTTTAGAAAATGTTTTTGTGTTACAGGTATTATTGTTCAAAAATAATGAACCTGTACTAAAAGTTGAACGAGGGACAACATTAGATGTACTGAAATTGTTATATGAAGCTGATCCTCAGCATACTGGTAAAGTGATTGGATTGCGGCCCCTTACTGATGAGCAGTTTCCATGTGTATTAACCTTGAATCAATCCGTATTAATCCACTCCAAATATGAAATCATTGTTCACGGTAAATACGTTCATATATTATATATTTATATTATGTTTCATAGTCCTTTTAACATCTAAGGTTGAAATTTAAAAATATTACTGTATTAAGTAGTGTAAGGAGCCAATTCAGAAAGGCCTGTTTTGTAGAATTCAAGATTCTTTGACTTGGATTTCAAATTCCAAAGATTTGAAATTGCACAGTCAAGAAAATATTTTCTAGATTTCGGATTTCTAGACTTGGATTTCAGATTCCAAAGATTCTGGATTCCTAGACTTGGATTCCAGATTCTAAAGATTTGGGATTCCTAGACTTGGATTCCAGATTCCTAGAAGTAGAATTTGAAATTTCACAAGCAAATTTTCCTGGATTATGTATTTCTAGACTTGGATTCCAGATTCCAAAGATTTGGGATTCCTAGACTTGAATTCCAGATTCCTAGAAGTAGAATTTGAAATTTCACAGCAAATTTTCCTGGATTATGCATTTCTAGATTTGGATTCCAGATTCCAAAGATTTGGGATTCCTAGACTTGGATTCCAGAGTCCAAAGAGTTGGGATTCCACAAGGAGATATTTCCTAGATTATGGATCCCTAGACTTGGATTCCAGATTCCAAAGATTTGGGATTCCACAAGCACATATTTTCTGGATTCTGGAGTATGTCTTTATATCTGGACTACCTTACATTGAGTGACTTATACTTACAGGTCTATAATTTGCTTTCTTGTTTGTTGCTTGTATGCCAAGTGCTCCAATATCCACTCATTTGCATACTGTAAATCCTTGATTAAGCACCACGGCACTTATTAATTTCAACAAGATTCTGGTGCAGCGCTTAATTGTGGTGTGGCAGTTATTTAAAATGAGTGCAACACAAAGTGTAATGTTGAGGGAATCATGTACTAGAGATGTACAAAAATTCATTGTTTAACCTAGATATCCGAACTTATTAAGAAAAAGAACAAAGACAAACATTTAGATCTACTTCATGAGCCCAGATTCAAGAGTTAAATTCTGAAAATAAAACTTTACATTTCTTTAATAGACAGTTTGATATCTCAAGTTAGTGCCACCTCACTTATTCTAAGGTGCAGTGCTTATTCAAGGCCAGTGTTTATTAAGTTGGTTGGCCTTGGTGTGGTGTTCATTTCAGGATTTACAGTAAACCTTTTTGTTGACGTAGAAAAGAAATATAACTTTGTCCCTGGAAAATGTTTGTTCTTGTAGTTCTAATTTAGACTATCAGAAATTTGAAGGTTTTTTTCTTTGTTTTGTTTAAAGAGCAATCTTCCTGTCAGACTTCAAAACAAAGACTTAACACAAACCATGATAGGATAGAACCATCTTCTTTGGACTCCACAGGAAGTACCTTTCAAACTAGATGTTGTTCACCACCAACAAGTAGAAATTCTGTTCATTCTAACTGGAATTCAAGTGATAACGATGGTTCTCTGATGACTAGTAATCACATAACAGATGCCAACATTGGGAAACTACAAAACGTACCAACTGGAGGTAGTGGGGGAATGGCTATTGACTTAGCCTCACCCCCAAGGGCTTTCATCTCCCATAACAATACAAAGCCTGTAGCTTTAGAAGCTGCTTGTAACATACAAAAAAATCCTACAAATATGTCTTTTAGTTCACATCATAGTTTTATTCTTCCAAAGAAAAATCTTACAATGAATGGACCATTTTATAGCAACTCTCGGCGAAAAAGAAATGCAAGAAAATCAGCATTTGCTCGTAAGATTACGCTGATGACTCCAAACCAGCAGGGAGACACAAGTAGTAGGTTCCAGGTTCAAACTCTGGCATTTACAAAGCCACAAGCTTCATTAACGAATTCAAGTAGCACAGTAAGAGTGGCAGTATCTGACAATAGACAATGCTTAGAAGACAGTGACACTTTAGATGGTTGTGATGACACCATCATGAGTGAGGAAGAAAAAGAAAGTCCTGAGAAAAATTTAGATGAAGACTCATCTGCACCAGTAGAGGCAGTCACATCAGCTCACAGTAGTCAAATACCAACACTTAACTTTCTGTATAAGCAGAACGAGGAGAAAGAACAACTGAGTGCATCGAATCAACCTGAGGAAAATTTACTAGAAAAACTGCAGATGTTAAAAAATGGGCATGATACTCCCAGGAAAGTACAAGAATCATGTAATTTGGATCCACATACAGACAGTGAAGGAAGCTGTGTTGATGAAACAGACTTTACAGAGGATCACGTACAAAATGGTAAGCAAATGGACCAATTTATGGGAGAAAATGATGCATATCGTACAGCTGTTGTAAGATTGCAAGATACTGTTCAAGTGAAAACTGAGCCTAGCGATGATCTCTTAGAAAAAAGTAATGTTAATTCCTCACCTGAAAACAGCACTTATCAAACTCATGATATTAGAAGTGGATCTGATAACAGGAAAGAAACCACCATTTACAAGCCATGCTCTGAAACTAGTGTTCCCTCCAGTCATACATCAGTATTAACATCATCTTCATTACAAGGCCCTCACACATCAGAAAACTCACAATTGCCACATTTACAAGTAACAAATAACAGTGTTTATCCAGAAAACTCGCAGATGCAGCCTGTTCTAACAAGCAGCTCGCTAGCAGATGTTTCCAGTAAGTCTAAACAATCAGAAGAGAGTGCCCATAAGTGTAACGAGTGTCTTAAAGTATTTGAAACGCCAGGATCACTTGACAGACACAAACGAAGTCACAGCGGTGAACGGCCTTATGTGTGTCGTGTCTGTGGCTGGGGATTTACTACCATGGGTAATTTGAACCAACATATGGCTATTCACCAAAAGGTGAAACCATTTAAATGTGTCTACTGTGGAAAAACATTCGCAAGATCAAATGTTCTAAAAGCACATGTTAGAAGTCACACGGGTGAAAGACCATTTCAATGTGAACTGTGTGGTAGCAAGTTTGTCATAGAACATAACCTTAAGAAACATCTACTTGTGCGTCATCAGGTTGAGGTTTCTTCAGAATGATATGCAGCAGATGCACACTCCTTAGTTAATAATTTATATGGTGAAAGTTGTTCTAGAAATATATATGTGGCTTCCATTTTTCTTAAATTATCAGTTTTAGTATTTATAAAGATGAAAAAAACACAATTTATTTGCCTGTACTAATGTGTATTTATATTCACGCTGTATTTGTTCGAGTAAAACAATTTGATAAATTAATTAACACTTATTGACTGAGACCAAGGGAAACAGTATGTTTGTGGTCCCGAGACCGCCATGTTTCCCGAGGCAGAGCCAATTTTTTTATTATCCAAACTTGTGTTTTGTGAACTTTTGAAATCATACCAAATTACAATTAACTTCCGGTTTTGTTATTTATTGGTCCATAACATAATGTTGCCTGCTGAGCGCATGGTTGCTGGGAAACAGCGAAACTTGTTCACGTGCGGGTGATGTCCTCTCGTTCAATACTGTAGGAGTACAAGAAAAATGGACTTTGATCATTGTTATATAACAATGAAAATTGTGTTTTCTGTTGGCTATGCTAATATTATATACATTAGAGCCTTCTAGGAGGTTATAGCTATCTTGTTTTTGTGACTATTGTGTTGATAAACCGTTGCCACTATGTCATAACCCTGGTAAAAGAGTCCATAATACCACAATAAGAAGCAAAGGAAAGTTACCAAATACCTCAGGAGGCCTGCAAAACCTCAAAATATTGTTTGGAATCAATTAAAATCATGTGCAATTTAACAGTTTAGTTGAAAAATATGTTTCTTGAATTTTACCGCTTACATTCCAACAGCCCTTTAACTAAATGCCAGTGTTATAAGCTGCTAATGGTTAGCTTTAAACACTAGCTTTGAATTGGATAGAATGCAGGCATTTTTTAAGTTTAGATCTATATGCTATAAGTTTGATATAAATACAAGATTTATAAAAAAAAATTTCAAGGCTTTAAAAGTTTGAAGTCTGTTAAAATAGTTTTCCACAAAATGTGTTACCTTCAGGGTTCTTTTTCCACTGAAAGTTTAAGATATAACTGGTCTGAAGTTACAGCCATGTGAAAAAAAATATGGGGTGCACTTGTATTTTCTTGTTCAATGAAGGATTATATGCTGTGATAAACAGGGCTTCCACAAACTTTAGCTGTTCCATAGTTTTGTACTAGGTGTTATAACACGCCATGTGAGAGAGTGGTCTTTCTTTCAGCGGCTAAAGAACCGTCAAAATGACAAATTTCGTTGAAAACGTTTCGTGTTGTAAAACTTTTAGCTCTTAATTTTTATATAAAAATATACTATAAAAATACTTTAAGTTTCTTTACAATCCGTTTCTGCTTGCAGTAGCCACAACTACTTAAAAAGCACCATATTTGTTTCTTTTGCACTGGCAAGGCTGCTTTGTTTTTTTTTGTTGTGTAATGGTGTTTGCTTGAAATAGAATATTTTCTCTGTGCCTTCATAGCCTGGTGAAAATTGAGGCAAACGTTTGGGAGAATTCGGGAACAGATCGGTAAAAACCCATTTTTCTGGTTTTCGCCAGGCTATGAAGGCACAGATAACATGTTTTTTTCTTTTATAAAATTATTATTTTCTTTTTCCATTTTAACAAAGAGAAAGACTGTTTTTAAAGTACGTTTGTATAGTTTTATTTCTTTTATGAAACTGTACATTCTCACAACTTGTTTACAGCCAATCATATAGCTCATGCCATTTTTGTGTTTCATAGCGCAATGAAAGCACACTTGTTGACCAATCAAAATGCACGTACTATCCAAATTAATCTGTAATTATGTAATATAAGATGTTCTTCATACCTTCATAGCCTTGTGAAAACCGAGGCGAACATTTAGAAGAATTTGGAAGCATATCGGTAAAAATCCGAGATGCAGACGAGGGTTTTGCACCTCCTTGAGAATTCTCAGACACACATTCACATAATCACATACACAGATGCATTTAAGATTGACACTGGTGTTCTTCAAGGTGACCCCCTCGCGCTGTTTCTCTTCATTATTGTTCTTGATTATGCACTTCGCACATCTATCACAAGCAGCGACGGTCTTACACTCAAGCCCCATCGTCAATCCCAACGTTTAGGGATGGACGAACAAGTAGCTACGGTTCGATTACAACGAAACGATGTGCCAGCCCGCGCCAGTTACAACCTCATGGAACAGTTAGCTCTAGCGCTCACACGAGCTATTGCTCATTTACTTCAACGCTATCCAGATCTGGATGACCGTGACCGTTTGTATGTCACCTTGGGCCCTTCTCATCTAGGCAACGCCTATGATGGTTGGGGTGTCACTGTAGGAGAATAGCGTAGCCCCAACTTCCAGTACAGAGTAAACCGAGTGTTTGAAAACTTGGCAATGATACTTAACTCCAACGAATCTTTTCGAGTCGACGATTCTTTTACTTTGAGTTTGGTCGTCGTTCGCTCGGATTCTCGTGGAGGTGGAAAATCTAGGAAATACACTCCCGGTCAATGCACAGCCACCGATTTGCGGGTCAAGAAACGATTCATCGTGAACATTCCAGACGAGGGGGACAAACTGCTGTGCTAAAGCCCTCCTAGTGGCCAAAGCTCACACCACCCTTCCCTCATCTGAATACAAATCTAGATACCGACGACAACAAGCTCTCAAAGGACAACCATTCAAGAGAGAGGCATGTCGATTACAACAACGTGCAGGTATTCCTTTTAACACCTTATGCGGTGGTCATGAACTGTCCCAATTTGCTAGGATCTTGCCGGAGTACACCATCGTCATTGATGCCCATCGATGTTACGAAGCCTAAGTGCGGTGATGGACCTAACCCTTTGGGTTTGCTTTATTATAACGAACATTACGACGCTATCACTAACATTCCCTCCTTATGGACAGGTAATTACTGGGGTTGGCATTGTCTGCGCAAGTATGATTGTTTAGGACAACATGCCTGCACTGTCAATAAAGATCACTGTCCTCGCTGTCGGCAAAATACCTGTGTAGACTACCTCTATGACAGGAAGCAGAATGACCTCTCCAAACACCTTTCCTGCTTGTACTGCCTACGTACCTTTTATGGGGACACCTGCTTCACCCGACATCGCTTCCTAACGACGGCCTGCGAACCTGCTCCAGGCAAACGAACCGTCGCCAACTCATGTTGAACTCCATGTGGGGCAAATTCGGTCAAAGGATCGACAAAACCCAAGTTGTCGAGTTCACCCGAGCCCAAGACCTACAAACCTTCTCAGCTTCGGGGAAATACGACGTGCGATATGTCAGCCCACTCACCGAAGATCGCGTGGAAGTTCACTACAAGTTCCACGACGAGATGATCCATGTCTCTCCCAACCTCAACATCTTCGTGGCCTGTTTCACATGTCATGCCCGTCTTCGCCTCTACAGAGATCTCGACCAACTACAGCAGCGTGTTCTCTATTTCGACACGGACTTGAACATCTTCGTCAACGATCCAGGTCATGATCCTGTGCTCGGTAGCTATCTAGACAAATTCAAAAACAAGCTGGAAGAAGGGGTACACATCAACGAATTCTGTTCTTCGAACGCCACGAGAACGGTGAACAGGTAGCAAAGACTATCGTCTCGTCTTCAACAAACGTGTCCTTCCACCGCCCCATGAACACAATCTTTATCTCAGTTATCCTTACGGGTACTTTCAAACAAGCACTTGAACCTTTTTGAATTGTACATTTCTTTATTGCGGGCGACCAAAGGGAGCACGCAAAACTAATCTGTTCAACGGTCAGCGAGATATACCGCGCATGCGCCATATGAATATAAACAGCTTTATAGAGACTTTTTTTCGTCGTTTTGATTGGTCTACAAGTGTGTTTTCATAGCATTTTATAAAATAATTTGATAGTACGTGCGTTTTGATTGGTCTTTTGTGTGTTTTTATAGCACTTTTTAAAATGATTTGGATAGTACCTGTGTTTTGATTGGTCTACAAGTGTGCTTTCATGACACTTTACAAAATAATTTCGATAGTACGTGCGTTTTGATTGGTCTACAAGTGTGTCTTCATAGCACTTTATAAAATAATTTGGATAGTACGTGTGTTTTGATTGGTCTACAGGTGTGCTTTCATGACATTTTATAAAATAATTTGGATAGTACGTGCGTTTTCATTGGTATTTTGTGTGTTTTTATAGCTTCTTATAAAATAATTTGGATAGTACGTGTGTTTTGATTGGTCTACAAGTGTGTTTTCATGACACTTTATAAAATAATTTGGATAGTACGTGCGTTTTGATTGGGCACTCTTTTTTTTATAAGAAACTCGTTTATAAGA
>JAPEIX020105726.1:0-10118 GCA_026122405.2 Zoanthus sansibaricus
TCACAATATTCTAACAACATCTTTCCTTCCACATTTCTCTCCCCAATTCCATTTCCTCCATGCACACCCTCATGATCATAACTCTCAATCCATTTACCAACATGTCCATTAAAATCAACCATACCCGATACTAGCTCACCCATACTGTGAAGATCCCACTCACTCCTCAATTCATAATAAAAATGCTCTTTCTCTACATTTTATTTTGTTCTCACGGCCACTTTGTGGACCATACACAAGTCATATAATTCTCATCACAACAATAGAATATATTAAAAGAAAATTGCACAGGTTTGATGGAGTAACAACAATTATGTCTTAACTAAAAAATTATTATAAGCTAATTTGCTAGTATAATACTTAGATATACCTGTCCAATCCTTTGAAAAGTGGGAGACATCCTTATGACTATACTTCAAGAACTGGAAGTACAACTCGTGAGTTACAACCTTCTCGCCATTTGATGTGGTGGGAAAGTCTCATGTATTCTCATCGTTCATTGGCTTAAAAGTTGCCCCAATAGGAAGATTCTTTATATCATTGTGCAGGTTAAAAGGCTAACTGTTAGCACGTTTGATCTTAACTAGTGATAATCACAAATTGACAAAAGGAAAAGAGGAAAGTCTGTTTTATTTTTATACTAATTATTCAATGTTAGCGGGAAATTTAAGTACCAAAGCCAGAGAGTGGGAGATGAGGAAAAAAGGAGGAGAAAAATGTAAGTCTTCTACCAAAAGTGGGAGAGTTGGCATAATATCTGTGACATGGAATAGTATTTTGCACATGTGTTTTATGGATTTTGAAAAGGCGTTTAATATTTATGGGAGATTAGGAGAAGGATATTGTTATATATGGGCAGGGATGCAGGGACTAGCTTTAAATATCCTAAAACATAATTAAGGTTTATTAAGATACAAATTGATATAACTCAACCTTTTGATTACAATGTCAATTACAATTCTCTTTTATCTAAACAATTTTGAATTTTATCATGTGAATTTATTTAGATTAAGATTAAATTAACAGTTTTGTTGTTTTAAAAAGGTGAGGGAGAGAATCTTGATCAAGACAAACCAGTCAAGGTAACTGCTGCTATTTCGACCCCCAAACTTTCTGCTGGTTTGGTCGACCAAGCAATTCAGCGGAATGAGATTCAGTCAAGAACTCAAGTTGAAAAGGGTGTCGTTGATGCTAATTCTGATGTGGAACACAGCCAGAATGAAGATCTAAAAGCTCAGATTAAAAAGTTGCGCCCAAGAGGAACCAGTGATCCAGGCTCGAAACCAGAAGTCGTCAAGGTTTCGGCTAACCACATTGCTGTGCATCGCAATAACTCAAATGTAGATGCTAATGAATATGAACAAATACGTAGCAAGTTGAAGCATGTTCAACTTGAGGAGACAGATGATTTGTCAAGAATCTCAAAACGCCCAGAGAATGATCAGCTGGTAAATGGAGATGTTAGACACAAACAGGTTGAAGGAGAAGTCAAGGAAGAAGTAACAGATAGACCACTGCTGAATGGAAATGGCAACATGCAATATAATACTGACCGAGACAGTTACATCACAGCATGGAATGATGAAACACTGCAACTTCCCCTACCCCCACCCCCAGAGGAACTCTGGTTTGATACAGACCAGCAGAGCCATGACTACATACCAAATGGTGACGTCAAGAAAACAGAAAAAGATCCAAGCATTATTACTATCACTGAGAAAAAACATGGATTTGATATTTATCAAGGGCAGAATCCAAAGTACAAGCCTTCATCATTTGGCCATGGTGGATGCGATAAAAATAAGCATGATGCTTATAGTCTTAGCAGCGGGAGTTCCCCAGTGCGAAGTGGCAGCATTAGTAGCAGCAGTTACTACGCGGACATTGAAGATATCACAAAGGAGATGTATGAACTTGCAGAGACTGAAAGGTTGTGACGAGCTAGTGGAATAATTACTGATTATTAATGTCTTCCTGGTACTCAGATACAATAATTAATTAAAAATAAACAAAGGTTGATAGTCACAAACAGAAATTATGTAGTGAAATTTAGAAATAAGAATTCATAAATAAGTTTCTGCATTGTGTACTGTAATAGTAAACCAAAGTTTAAGTGCAATTTGTATCATGCAAGTTATATTTAAGTATGCATCTAGCTGCATTGGTAAACAGGTACAAAATTTATAGAATGACTTTTAAGAGTTGTATATAGTTAATATTTAATGACTGCTTGAATTACAGTTATCTGTCTTGATAAACGAGGGAGGAATTCCTGTCAGCTTTTAATTAATAATAAGTTTAGTATTTGAAGTGACTCTAACTTTATAAAATGGCCTGGTTCAATTGTCGATTAATTGTCCCGTAGGTAACATCTTCTATCTTTTGACTCCCACAAAGTTTTCTTCTTCAGTTCACAGTGCTAAATGTAACAGCACTAATAATACAATTCAACCTGCGATGAAATTGAAACTGATTGAAAAACTTCTTTACTAAGTGCTCACAAGATTTTTATTGCAGATTTAATAGAGAGGGCTTAGACATGTAAGCTAAATCCTTTACGAGCCTAGTGGCCCATGGAGCTGGGGCTTATCTCCAGTTTCTGTAGTGTTAAGCGGATGAGAGTCATTGATTTCCCCTGGACGGGACACTAATCCATCGCAGGTTAAGTCCCCAGTTTGACCCCATCTCTGCTGAAATTACAGATTATTTGTTTGACTTTCATCACAAGATGGTGTGGTTGGTGCAGTTGGTAAGATCTCTGCCTTCCGACAACAAGATCCCCAGTTTGACCCCATCTCTGCTGAAATTATAGATTATTTGTTTGACTTTCATCATAAGGTGATGTGGTTGGTGCAGCTGGTAAGATCTCTGCCGTCCGACCACAAGGCCCCCAGTTCGATCCCAACTCTGCTGTGATTTAGCTATTTGTGTGACCTTCTTTTTCTACCTAAGTAAACTCAGCTTAATTCCATTCTTCTGGGGTAGGTACATGATTACCAGTGTATGCTGGGAGTGCAATGGATTGGTGTCTCGTCCAGGGGGAGTTGAAGACTCTCAACCACTTAACACTACAGCCCCACAAGCCACTTGCCTTGTAAAGGATTTAGCTTTGGACAAATGCAATTTGAATTTTTTAAAAAGCTCACACGTGCAAACTTACTTCCAAATTGAATGAGAAAACTAATATGTAATTAAATTTTCATAACTTACGTAACAAAAGTACAAAGCAAGTTCTGATGTGCACACTGGCAAAATTTGTAAACTTTGCACATCATGCCACCATTACTAAAGATTTTATTGGTTTTTACCGAACCCTATTTTTATACCCAATGAAAAGCAACAATTGTTTTTTTTTCAATTGCTTTGAATAAAATAATTCTTCACAAATTAACTCATTTTTGCACTAGTGTTCGCACAAAACTGCACTGCTTTCTGTTAATCAAAATCAAGTAATTTTGTTATGTAGCTATGTTGTCAGATGGAAATTAAAACAAACAATGCGTTATATGGCAAGAAACAACATTTAGTACTAATTTAATTTGTACATTCTTTTTGACCGATTAGTAGGTTTATACTACAACAATTAGACCTTTCGGCTTCATAGACTACGAGTTTAAATAGCCCATTTGGCCTACGGCCTCATGGCATATTGACTCGTAGTCCATTCTTCCTCGAGGTCTAATTGTTAAGTAATCTACCTTTTTCTTGCAGTCACCGGAGGGAGCTTTTCGAGCGACATTCGAGGATAAGATTCTTATGAGTGGTATGTTTGCAAAATTTATTCTTCAAAGTAACAACGTGAAGCGATATGGACTTTATTTATGTATTTTTATGCCAAAGATGGATGCGTTTATAGTAGAAACGTTTGCCAGCCACATCATGCAGAATATTAGGTAATGTTCTAGTTTCGTTTATCACAAAATCTACTATTTTTAAAAATCATCTTAGAATTATTTTCAATTTTGTTTTTAAGACTTGAAATAAAATTTTTCTTTTGTTTGTTTTTTTGTGTCACGGAGAGAAATTGACACAAGAAGTTGCAATGCCACCGCATTTGGACAATGCGTTGGCAAGTTAAGAGCTTGTTGTTTACTTTTGGCACCGTGTTAGCTCTAGTTAAGGGACTTTTGTGAATGGACCTTTTTTTGTTCAGAAAAATCATTTTCTGTCTATTTTTATATCTTTCGTCTCTACACTAGATGACATCGACATTTCATCGCTTCTTTGTAATTTTTACTTTTATAACCTTGCCAATGTTAATTTCCACCTATCACTGGGTCTGCCATCTTTATCCATATGCATGCATACACAATTTTTTAATATAAACGCTTCATTTTTTCAACATTTTGATTGATCTGTCACACGGCTAACACTCGGGAAACAAAACAGATATTTTCCTTGTGAGCATTCATTAAAACGCTTAAGCACCGGAACATTTCTTAACGACGGAGGTTTATTTTCCGAGAGTAGACTGGATCGAGAACGGCGTTTTGGCGCGAATTTTTAACTTAAGCAGCGCGCGCTACCACGACGGACGCACGTAGGGTAAAAGGGCGCGAAAAAAAACTTTAAACACCTCAATCGTAAACAAACTTTAACTTGTAAAATTGGCTACACATATGGCAAGAACCTGAAGCAAAAGACAGTGTTAAAGTAATTGTAAATATATTATTTACTTACAAAGGTTTGTTGACAATATGCTAAGTGCTTGAGGCAGTTCCTTTGGTTAAATAACTTCACAGTTTTGACATACCAACACTGAGACAAAAAACGGCTTGTAGTCCTCCATGACTATCACCACGACCGTATGACGTGTTCAGGTACGCGACATCTGCTGACAGTTTAGTTCCGGTTGGCCTCCGTGACAAGAACGCCTGCTGCTTAAGCTCTCTATTAAATCTATATTGTGTCCTAAGGGCGTGGTATATCACGATAACATTTAATTGTTAATAATCTCTTCTTTTTTGTTCAGACATTGTGTTCTTACGCACTTGGTATCCAGTTGACATTCCCTCTTATTACAATCCTGTAACGTCACTACTATTACCTTTGGGCAATAAATCGGACTGGTTGGGCATGCGCACAGTGGGCCAATTGAGAAAGGAGACTGGAATCTCCGCGCCCAACAAGGAAGACTCGCACTATAAGGTGAAATCTTTTGCATCATATTATTTTAACTCATTTCTCAGGTTAGCACATAAGCTCCTCGTTCACCTGTTATGTCGCAGCACGTTGAAAACTATGTGTTAGACCGTCTCTGTCTGACATAAGTTGTGGTAAAACCGCAGTACTGGTTGGATGTTTGTGGTTACCTACTTAAAACACAGTGTGTATTTTAATGACTTCAAAGCTAGCTACTAGCGCGTTTGTGTTTATTATTACAGCCATATTCCACATGCATTGTGCTTCTACTATAACTTGTATTATTTTGGAATCCGAGCCTGTTTGCTAGGTATGCCATGTTGATGAGGCCCAAAATGGTCTAAACAGCTGTCTATAGCTGCTAGTATTCAGACTCCAAATTTTTATGGTACGTTTAAGGCTAATGTGGCCTCAGTGCTTATTTTAGTGGTTTCAAGTTAACAACTAGCACGTTTGTGCTATCTGTTGTTGACTTTTATCAATCTGACGTAGCTGATTTCTTTTTATTGTGGGAGCACTGAGTTTCCTTCTAATGCCAAACCGACATCCAGCAAATATCAACAGGTTTTTTTTTTTTTTACTTTTTAACAAAAGTTGTTGTAAATTTCATCGATACTCTTGTTATTGTTATTGCTGTTTATGTAATTATCAAGGTTTTTAAGCTAAGCTACCTTCTTATCGAATTAACGGAATCTGCACTTACAAATGTAACCAGATTTTTTATCCGATTCCGATAAATGCAAACTTTACTTGTGGCTGTTCAAAGGAATAAAAGCATAACTGTGTTTCTTTACTATGCATGTACGAAGGCGCTTATGGGAGTACCCTTGAGAATTTAATTCTTTATATTCAATTCTGTTTTTCAATAGCCCATTGTTCGTGAAACCAGACGTTTCAACCCATTGAAGTTGTCTAAAGCACTACAGAAAGATCTTCCGTTTAAAAGCAAGCCTAAATTGATGAAGAAAAGAAGAGCGCCTACTTTAGAAACCAGGAGAGCAGTTGTCATGGAGCCACACGAGAAAAAGGTAAGATATGTATGTTCTGTATGTGCACAATGGAAAAAAGATCTTTCTTAACTGTTTTGGACTTTTAGATTATCATTTTCGTAGTTATAATCAACGTCATTACCTCTATTAAAATTATCATCATCGACATTTCTCCATCTTAGCATTGGCATCATCACCATTATTTTCAGCATCGTCATCATCACCAGTATCTTCTGCATCAGCATCACTATTATCATCAAGATTATTACCATTATTATCATCGACATCATCACCAGTATCTTTATCAACATCATCACCAGTATCTTCTTCATCAGCATCACTGTTATCATCAACATTATTACCATTATTATCATCGACATCATCACCAGTATTTTCAGAATTGACATCATCACCAGTATCTTCATCAACATCATCACTAGTATCTTCTGCATCGACATCATCACCATTATCATCATCAAAATCATCACTAGTATCTTCATCGACATCATCAACAGTATTTTTAGCATCAACATTATCAATATTTTCTGTATTGGTATCATCACCAGTATTTTCAGCATTGTCATCATCACCATTATCATCATCGGCATCATCACCAGTATTTTGGGAATCAACATCATCACCAGTATCTTCATCAACATCATCGCCAGTATCTTCTGCATTAACATCATCACCAGTATTTTCAGCATTAACACCATCACCATTATCATCATCGGCATCATCACCAGTATTTTCAGAATCAACATCATCACCAGTATCTTCATCAACATCATCGCCAGTATCTTCATCAACATCATCGCCAGTATCTTCTGCATCGACATCGTTATCATCATCGACTTCATCATCAGTATTTTCATGAACTTCATCACCAGCATTTTTAGCATCGACATCATCACCAATAACTTTAACATCGACATCGTTATCAATATCGTCATCAACTTCATCATCATACCAAGAACCTAACATCGATTTTATTCTCTGTTTTACAGGCCTATACCCTCATGCAGCAGCTGTACACCTTCAGTAAAGAGAAACAGAGGAAGAGGAAGGAGAAAATGGTTGAAAAGAGGAAAGTGTTCCAAGAAAACAAAGCCAAACAGGACAAGAAACGGGAAGAAAGACAAAAAGCAGAAAGAAAACGCATTTTTAGACTGTTGTCAAAAGAAGATAAGAAAAAGCAGAAAACTCGCCATTAATGATACAAAAGGACCATTTTTATAAGTATTAATCAGTAAAAAATGTGGAAAGTTTTTTTAAACTCATCTTGAATGAAATAATACCCAGGCGGTGTGACAAAGACAAAAAGGAAAGAGACAGAAGATGCAAAATGTGAATTAAAGGCTTTTCATCTATCTTTTGCTATGCCGCTTATCAATATTTAACGATCCCAAACGTTATTCGTGAAAATCTTTTAAAAGTTAAGTAACCGCACATACTTTACCAGTTTGAAACCTTTATTTTCAAAATCTTCAAATAACTGTAAAAATTGATTGAAGTAAACATGTTTTTCAGAAGTCCTTAGTCATTTCTACGTAAGGACAGTTTAAGAGCTTTTCATTGTCTTCGTCTTAATAAATTATACGATTTTAGTGGCAAAAGTGTTATAAGCTCTGCACATACGGTCCCTAGCTCCAAGTATAATCTTTCCTTAATAACAAGAGACAGTTTATAAATCTCACCCGCTTCCCTAAACTGTTTGACTGAAAAATAAAAGTTATTGCGTCAAAATACCTATTGCACTATTTTGTAAAATTATAAACTTTTATTTTACTCAGTGTTAAATCCTGTGATCAGGGTGCAATGTTGGACTTGTTGTCTTTAATATCTGCAATAAATAAATATGTTTGTTAATTTGCCGCAAAGAGTGTAATAACTGGAATTTTTTATATTTGTCAGGAATTTTCTAGTGGATGTGCAAAGTTACATTTCTTTGATGCAGGTAATGTACTTTTCTAAAAGTTACCCCAGATTATGTGAAAGAATATTCGCGTACGTTTTGGTAGAGTGTGTCATCCTTGCTCTTTGACTATCACTCTTTTTCAGGCAAACCCCAACACTACAATCTCTGAGTATCTTCAAAAACGTTCTTCTAAACGCAGCTTTTTCGATCCGCACTTGAGTGAAAAGTAGCTTTTATGTTTTCCAATTTAGTAAAACAAAAATAAGCCTTAAGTATTTTTCCAAGACCGACGTTTATGTTAGGCCATTTAACCTGATAAATCACCAAGAAAAAATGTTAAAATTGTGCGCAACTACTAAACGAGTACAGTTTATAAAAAAAGGTTAAATTTTACACCGTTGTGAAGAATAAGTTTTAAACTGACGTTTCGGACCGGAGTCCTTCGTCGGAGTGAATGCATGAAAGATAAATAAAGAGCTGGTTATCTGTTTCCATTTTATTTTTGTGTTTTTGTTAATGTTTAGGATTCTACTGCTATTAAAAATACGCCAATTCGCTCAAACGGTGAGAAATAAGCGTTCGAGGTTGGAAAAATTAAGGTGAGTTGTGCTTGAGTTATGTTTTTGTGCATTTTGTTTACATATAGCTCATCATAGAGTATTGACCACTCTATTTGCGTCTTTAACGAATTCGCAGTCTGAGACTCATCCGAAGTACAGTTAGCTACCTTAGTAAAAAAAAAATTAAAAATTCTTTTCAAAGTTATATCAAAACCTTTTCTGGCCACGGCGGGATAGCATACAGCTTAAAAAATAACTGATAAAGTATTTCGATAGATTAAGTTGGAACGACTAAATGGAACACAATTTTCCATGTGCGGTGCAGTTTATGTTTGTGACCCTACAAAACCGATGTTGAACGTTATTAAAGTTTCTTTCATTTTAATGTTCTGCTACTTGAAAGGACATACCAAAAATTCACGCCACGATAGCAGTTGATTTGAAAAAAACATGTCTGTATGAAAGAGCCGTTATTTTCTTTAATCCTGTAAATATTTAACCGGTTGAAATGAAAGAGAAACATTGTTCTGCATTCATCCATCGAGCAGCTCAAATATTCACTTTTTTAACTGTTGCGACTGTGAATCGAGTGAAAACATAATTAAAGTCTTTTTCCCACACTTTTTTCAAACGGATAAAACCTACTGTAAAGTTTTTCATCAAAATCTCGTAAAAGATCAAAAAAGCAGCTGTCTTTACACTCACTCCGACGAAGGACTTTAGTCTGAAACGTCAGTCTTTTTTCTATTCTACGGTCTATACAATTTATAAATCTATATACAACTGTCTTACGGTAAAATTAAAAGCCCTATCGACCTTCATTTGGGCTTTTGTTAAAGGAAAGCTACCAACATCATAGCTTTCGAGTATTTCACAACAAAACTTTTGAGTTCCGTTTAAACCATTTTATTTTCTTAACTGAATTTTACTAAGCCTTCCATCATGACATCTGAAACAGAGTGTCACATAAACACGTTTGCAGTGTCGCATAACAAAAGCTGAATTTCTTTCCAAGAAGAATTAGTAAACACATCGGGCGCGAGTTGCAGTTTTTTAAAATTAACATTTTTGAACAAAATTAGGCATTTTTTGCACAACTTGAATAACTGAAAATATGTCAAGATTTTAAAAACATAAAACGTTTTAGTTTTAACTAATTAAATGTATAAACTGAAGGAAATTTAATTTAAAAAATTCCAGGAAACATGGGATTCAGACTATCAGGGATAATAAAAACTTATGTAGTAAATTTTAATATGTTCTTTACAATTATAAGAAAAACAGGGACGTAGCCACGGGAGTTTTCCAGGGGTTCCGGAACCCCTCATTTCCCATCCAGAAACCACCTTCTCAATTCCTGTTTTCCTATTTGTAGCAATTTTATCCTAACAATTATTAATTCACTTTCTTCCATGTCAAGTAATTGCATAATCTGTTTGCGCTTTTTGAGTATTCGAATGAATATTAATACTACCTTCAATATATCTAGTATTTGAGAGCCATTTTATC
>JAPEIX020105778.1:0-10117 GCA_026122405.2 Zoanthus sansibaricus
AGGTGATAGTGGATTCGGCCTTCGGCCTCATCAACTATCACCCCATAGAAATCTCGAGCTCATAATCTAATTGTTAATTATACATCGGTACTAAAACAACAGACCCTACCCGTTTGGCAACTATATGTCAGGTAAAATTTCTTTCTAGTTCCAGGGCAAGTTGACCCTAGGAACGCTGTAGTGGCGGAAATACTGCAGTTGCGGCGTCCCTCACAAGCTTTACGAGCGTTCTCTAAGCTTGTGGGCTGCGATGGGCAATAGTTGTAATAACCAAAGAAAACTCTGTGAATCACTATTACCATGTCGTCGTAACAATGTAGCACACTTGGAACAGGCTTCTCATTTTCCCAAGAGAATACCTGGAATACTGGAGCAATTCGTACAATTATTACCTTAGCTGTCGATGTATCGTTTGTTTACTGTAGGCCGTAAAGAAGCCAGAGTGGCGGTAAATTAAACAACATATAAGGACACTCACGAGAATACCTGGAATACTGGAGCAATTCGTACAATTATTACCTTAGCTGTCTAGGTAGCTTTTGTTTACTGTAGGCCGTAAAGAAGCCAGAGTGGCGGTAAAATAAACAACATATAAGGTCACTCACGAGAACACCTGGAATACTGGAGCAATTCGTACAATTATTACCTTAGCTGTCGATGTATCGTTTGTTTAATGAAGGCCGTAAAGAAGCCAGAGTGGCGGCAAAAAAACGACATATAAGGACACTCACAAGAACACCTGGGATACTCGAGAAACTCGTACAATTATTAGCTTCGCTATCTATGTATCGCTTGTTTATGATCTCATTTGCATAATTTGGTTTTGCTGCTACATTTTTCTGGGAAATTCAAAATCTGATGCTCTGAATCAAGGATGCTGCTTGACTTAATGTGCTTTTTGAGAGTTTATGTTTCAAAGACTAAAAAAATTAATATCTTGAAAGATATTTGTCATGGCCGTCTTTAAAAACTGATCAAATATTAATGAGTGTGCAAAACCAACAAGTCGTTCTGAGGTTATTTTCTGATAAACCTTTTAATATAAGATATTTTCTAAAATAGAAAAAACATGAAATTTGCTAATAGTTTACAAATTGTTAATCAAAATCCAAAATATGCAAATTAGTCAAAATTTTTTTTGCATAACTCATCAAATCCAAGGAAAATTAATTTTTAGCCAGTATTCGTTAAAAAAACACGTATTGACAGCCATTCCTTCAAAGAAATACTGTAATAGTGTCAAAGAGTCAAATATTTTAAGGAACGTTCCTGAGTCACGTGATCATGCAATGCCTCTATTGGCCGTAAAAAAGCCAGAGTGGCGGCAAAACTTAGGACATATAAGGAAACTCATTGTGAGACACAACAAACATTTCCTGTTTAGGGGCGGTCCAATTGACTTTTGAGGGGGATGGAGTTTGGAAGAATTTCAATGCATAATTTGTTTTTGGCCAAGGTGAACAAGGTAACATACTTTTTCCGTAAAAGTGCATGCAGCAAGAGCAAGATTTTTTCTCAATACAAGAATTTTTATGTCTAAGCGCTGTCTTTGCAGGATTTTTGTTTTGTCGACTGTATGCTGTAAGATATTTTCTTTTTTCTAGGGTTGCAGGAATTTTCATTTCCGAAATCCGAACCCCTAACAAAAACGTCAAAATAAAAATTAATTAAACGGTTTGTCCCTCAGCAAAATTATGCATGTCTAACATATTTTGACTCTTTTATTTGCGTTCGACGTCAGGAGAACGCAACGGCATAATCTTGCGCATTCGGAAAAAATCTCGATTTTGTGGTTGATCCAAATCGACGCCATCTTGGATTTATCCGAGATAGTCTGGGTGAGGGTCGTTTCCAGAAGACCGGCCTCGTGCGAAAAAGTCTGCACTGGAGAGGAAGTTTCATCATCTGATTGAGGTTTATCATATAGATACTAAATGTTTTTGTTCAGAGTTAACCAAGAGTTAAAACTAATTCACTTTTCAGCAAGCGGGCCCTGGTGCGTGATACTCAAAGACAGAGTTACTGACTTGATCTATGAAACACCGATTACTTTGAATTTGAAAATTGTTCGTAACTCAAAAAGAAAACAGAACAGTGTATTATTTGACTTCTTGTTTGTGCGTTAATAACTGTATTTACATGTACACAGGACTAAGTTCAATCCCTCCAGCACTGTGCAAGAAAAATCACCATCCTATCCAAACTTTAAACTATCGAACGCACTTCACTAATCTATGATTACTACTAGTTGTATAAATATTTTTCCCACTCGAAGATAAACTTCATATGTTCGCGCAACCGTGTAATATCCTCTATTTCTTTACGCATTCATTAGCCTGGTGAAATCGTTGACAAAGTAGTGGAAATTCGAATGTGTCTCGGGCTTTTCACTGATCAGGTTTTGTATTCTCCCTGGCGTTCGTCTTGGTTTTCGTAAGGTCATGAAGACACAGAAAGCAAGTTTTATTTATTTTAAACTAGAGCTTTATTTTGGCCAGTTAGATCTAAGATATTATTTTGTTTGATCCATTTGTTTGTTTGCAAACATATGAATACAGAAATATGTCCCAAAATGGGCATATCCAGCCAGCGACAGAAGGGGATCTTCTACGGATGGAGAAATGCAACGAAAATTGCAATTGCCACAAACAACATTCTTAAATCTATCTTATTATTGGGTTCCACTACTATAGGGAAATAGTGCGATCCGACGTCATTATCAAATGCTGTTCATTGGGAGCATTTGTTGGCATCACAACAAAATGGCTGCCATCAGCTTAAACCCTGCACAATTTTACACCCGTCCGAAACTGGGACATTTATATTCACCAAATCTATGAAAGTTGCCTAAATCAAGGGATATCACTGTTTTTGATTTGGCTGAAAGCATCCTTTGAACTACTAAACTTGGGAATTGTTCTGGATAGGTTCCAGGTGGTTTTTTGCCGCATTCTACTTTGCTGTGACCTAACCGTACGCCGGGCAGCAGTTTTTTGCTTGCTTCCCTTGTCGCAGAACCATCTAACACTCACGTGAGAAGTGGCAGTTTGGCCTCCAGTTGCTGAACATGGTGCTTTGGGTCTGTTGGGGCCCTGAAGTTTTCCAAGATACATGCCCAAACCCAACATGCCCAAACCTATCTAGGAATCTATATAGGTGGGGCTTCGAAATTCATGCACTCCAATGCATCAGCCACCTTCAAGCCAGGGGCTCAATTAAGAGCACCACCCCAACCAAGTTTATCACCCACCTTCAACCCAGCCAACAAAATCAGTTGAATCATTCAGTCGATATTTTCATTGGATTTTCCACTGGGAAAGTCCACATGTTCAGGCAATTTTACAATAAACTTCAATCCCTGCTGGCCCAAGTGGAGGTTAAGTTAAAGCCGTTGGATAACATCAAAGAAAAAGCTCATGATTTTGTGAATTATCACCGGCCACATGAACTATAACTTTCCTTCCTAGTAAATGCATTATATGGCTGTAGATTAGCAGTTGGTTACATTTCATTTGTGTGTTAAAACATTGGTTTTAAATAGTGGTATGCACTTGCCTTTCACTTGTCTTCTGTAACATAAGCCCCTTCCCCTCCCATTACATTTAAGAACGCTCTGTCGCTTCTGATTCTCTTCAAAATTTGAATGTTAAAGAAGAGTATAAAACACCAATTAAAGGAAAAGAAAGCTAAATTACAAATTCTTGGTTCAATACTCTGGGGAGGGGTAAGCTGTTTTCATGATCTGAATTGACGGGGTTCGGAGATTCCTTTGAAGAAACCCAAGAATTCTATTTTCCTTTTGGACGTGGCTTTAGCTGCATGTTCGTTTTGGATATTGCAGTTCGCGTGACAGATCAGCACCGTGGTTTTTGGTGTGATGTGTTAACTCCTCTAGGGTGTGGCCGTGAACCAAGTAGGAAAATCTGACGGCTTGCGTTTTCTCGTGATCTTGATGTTGTATATGTAGATGGATCAAAGTTAATATGCAAATCTGTTTCCCAGCATTCGAGCCTGGTAAGATCACTCTGAAGCTGTTTGCTGTTGTTGTCAGGTTTAACTGGGAGATATATGATGTCATCTGCAAACAGATAAATGAATAAAATAAAACTTTTACTGGACATTAACCTGAAACTTAGCGACGTTTCGCGTAGAACCATTAGGCTTCTTCATGCACAATTGTTGATACAGGCCGAGATGCATGATGGGACATCCCGCAAAGCAGTGTCCCAAAAGTGATGAGACAAACGAAACCTCAGTCCACCCCTCTGCACCAACGATTGGCCGGGCATGAAGAAGCCTAGTGGTTCTTGGCGAAACGTCCGTAAGTGTCAGGTTAATATGTCCAGTAAAAGTTTTATTTTGCTAATTTATCTATTCATTCAACTGGATGTCTAGTATTCACCGTTTTTTTTATCTGCAAACAGTTTAACTTAAAATTGTACGTGCGATGGTAAGTCGATTATGTAACAGAGAAACAGCAATGTTCCCAGCACCGAGCCCCGTGAACACCGGATGACATAGGTACATATGATTTTTCACCTCCTGCTACAACATATTAGAGACCTTTAGATTCTAGTACGAGTATAAGATTTTAAGCGCGCAGTCTTTTTTAAGCAAATTCGTTGTGGAGAGGACAAGATTTCACGCAAAAGCGCTCGCCCTTGAAATCTCGTACTCGTACTCGGATCTAAAGGTCGCTATTGGCTTGTGTGAAGAAATTTTTCTATCCATCCGAGCGTCCAACAATTGATGCCATGGAACCATCTCAGTGTCAACCATCCATGCCATGGACCCATCTGAGTGTCCAGCCATTGATGCCATGGATCCATCTGAGTGTCCAATCATTGATGCCATGGAACCATCTGAGTGTCCAACCATTGATGCCATGGAACCATCTGATTGTCCAATCATTGATGCCATGGAACCATCTGAGTGTCCATCAATTGATGCCATGGATCTATCCGAGTTTCCAACAATTGTTGCCATGGATCCATCCGAGTTTCCAACAATTGATGCCATGGATCCATCCGAGTTTCCAACAGTTGATGCCATGGATCCATCCGAGTTTCCAACAATTGATGCCATGGAACCATCTGAGTGTGCAACAATTGATGCCATGGTTTGTTTAATCAACGCTTGTGAGTAATCATATATCTAAGGCTTTGAAAAAATCCATGATGATAAAAGTCTCAATCTAAAACACACGTTCGAGTTGCTGGAAACCAGGTATAGCCTTTGTTAATGCTTTCTCTCATACCACTTTTTAAACTGTAAACAAGATACCAACTACAACTTTATTGCAATTACTTTTATGCGTTGTTTTTAAAAGTGTTCATATTTTAGAAAAATATTACATTTCACATTAAATCTTTTTGAAAAACAAGATTTCACGTTCGTTGTCGTTCATTTTTTAGTTGGTAATGCGAACCATTTTCCAGTTTTACTTCTGAAAAAATTAAATTAATTATTGGTTTTATTAAATTAAATATTTGAAATAGTTTTCGTTGTTCTAAAACCTTGAGAATCTTAGTAAGCATTCAGTCAATGTTGTCCAAATTACTATTTGAGCACAGAGCATGCATGCGGATTTCATCGTCCATCAGCAACTCTCTACTCGAGACTTTTTTTACAAACTTTTGTAGTTCTTGATGTCCTTGTTCATCGTTGTTTTCAATTTTCCTGAAAACAAGAATTCGTTGTTAGCAACATTGCTTGAACGAGATTTTTTTATCTTATGTTCTTTTCATTGATTTAAACTGCCCTGACGCCACTGAAGTACATTAACATCAAAAAATTTTGGGCGAATTTAATTTCGGACAAAAATTATTGTCCGATATTTATATTCCGTCCAAAAAATTTTAGCGTCCGAAAATGTTTTTATTTAGTAGGATATAGATATTTACAGTAACAGTTTGTATATATTTTCTAACAGTTCAATGTTGCACGACAACCGTTAAAAAGTTTGCCCTTGATGAATTTATGCGTTCCAACCGACTGATCATGATTCAATCTTCATGGCCTCTTCGATAGCACACTTTGTTTCAAAGTTTTAGTTAACTAAATATGTTGAAAGGATATTTTGGATGTAGTTTATATCAATTTCAAAACAAAGGCGCCAATTATTAAATACATTAAATGACCCATCAACCGTTTGATCAGCACAAGCAGGTTAAAAAATCTGGGTTGCATGAATCATTTAACCAGTCATGCACTTCCTGAAAACAAACTGAATGGACCGGTCCCGTCTTAAATGTAAATGAATTGATTATTTTGTTTGAATTTATTTTTTGCATATTGACCCATAGACAAGAATCTTAGCTCTATTAAAATAATGGAAATTCAAATATGGGAGGCCCTCTTCTCTATCCGCCTGTGATTTTATTCAAAGATATAAAAAATGAATGGCGTGCTTCTTTGTTAAAGTAAATGCATTATATGGCACGGGTAACCCTGGCTCAGAATTTTTGTTAGAGAGTTTAAATTTTTAGAATCTTGAGAATTTTTGCAGAGGTTGTTAAAAACTACAGCAAGACACACAGTAATAATCGTTGATTTTGTTTCATGTATATTCTAAAAATCGACTGAGCTGATATTGTCTCATATATCCACTTATGGCATTTATATAACTCTCCTACGTACACAAGTGGTGATCCTGGGTTACCTGTAGGCCAGATGATCTAAAGAGGAATTGGGACAGTTGTCTGGCCCAGTATTGTCGTAATATCGCCTGCCCGCTATCGGAACCAGCGGGCCCAGCTCCATAAAAAGCTATCCAAAATTTACTGGCCACAATACAAGAGGAAGTTTGTTCATTGTATACTTAATTTGCCCTTACCCGATAATTCCAATTAGCTCGTCGATTTCGCTTATCTTCCGTGCTATCTTCTGCCGTATTGACTCCATATTGCCAATCAAACTCAATCCGGCTTCCTGTACTTGTTGGAACTCAGTATTCAGTTGTTGAAGTCCCTGGTATGAACCGGTCAACCACGATCGATAGTCTAAACAATGTTTTTTTGCCAATGGCGAGGTGAACAAGCTGTATTTGTAGAAGAAATATTTAATTCTGTTCGTGATTTTCAGCGACTAGGAATATCGGATAGTGATTTGAGGTATACGAATTAAGGAACTCTATAAAACCATCCTATTTCCATAACAACAGGATTTGGTACTAGCTTTCTAAATGGTATGCAAATTCAATCGGTGTATACGTCGCTCAATTTTCACTTAACAATGGCGTCATGAAGATACCGAAACGTGAAATAAATAGTAGTTACGCAATGGTTTATCGTGGAATACCGTGGAATATGCCACGCGTCACTTGTATCGCATGAGAAACCATTGCATAGCTAATTCATCCCATGCCTTAAAAAGTACAACCTATATCATATTTTTTCAAATTTTGGAATTTTAGATGAATTTTAAAATATTTTGGGGTATACTGGATGTTTATTGGTATTCCACTACCCCCCCTGCCCCACACCTACCTTGCTCAGTGGGTTTTGCTGCACAACTGGCACCTGATGTTGGTTGTGAGGACATCCAGTATGCAAAGTTACTATGTTGTGCCCCCTCCCCTTTCCCCTCAAAATTATGCCCACTGCTAACGAGGGAGGACCACAGCACAGTGAGTTTGCCCACTTGGATGTCTGATTACAATCAACATCCGATGACAATGCAACTGAACAAAACAAAATTTGGCTATTTACAAAGAATTCATGTTTTAAATCAATTTTCACAAATTTCTAGGGAGATGACTCTTCAATACTCATAATTTGTTGTTTATTCATGTCTGCTGATTGAGTATTTATTGTAATGTGTAGATTTGTTTCCATTTCTAACAATAAAGTTACTGAAATGTTATTTTTGCAGTACTTCAAAGAACAACTAAACATCCAAACATTTATTACACCAATGTATCTGTACTTTGTGTTAACAGTTATGGAGTCAAGTTAGGCTAAGAAGTCATGATGTGGTTTCGTTTGACTGTCTTGTGCCGGCGTCTAGTGCCGCGTCTTGGGTGCTGCCCATTTTCCCAGGTGCTTGCTTGGAGGGTTTCCTGTTGTTCAACTGGGGAGAAAAATATATTAAACAATCTTCAACCGAGTTTCACAAGACCTTTATATTATCACACTTTTTCTCTTTTATTTGGGAAAAAAAAATGATTTACTTTTATCCATTTCTGTGCAATAATCACAAAAGTAAACAATTGGGCAAAAAGGGTCAGGAAAAGGCAGAATGTTGGTTATAGTGATTAATAATTAAATTAACAACACCTTGAGAAATGTACATATTTGGATACAATAAATCTTTCATATAATGCTTGTAGTACCTGGGGGATACAATGTGGTTTTCTCCTTTTGGGTTCTCTCAATATGGTGCTTAACAGCCTCTTGCTTATTGACTCTGTCAGGAAACTGTGAGCTGAGTGGTGCTGGGGCATTTGCATTGTACTTATCATATACAGCCTTCAGTTCTAACATCTTTTTCCTTGGCCGTATCAAATAAGAGATCTTTCATCTCCTGTACATAGCCTATTGAAAGATGCCAATAAGTTGAAATTGAGGTTATTTCTACTCAAACTTTGTATCACAGGAAGCATTTCTGATTTTCATGATGCTGAAGCTACTTTTTTGTTCATATTTAGCAGGTGCTACAGCGAGTAAAAAATGCTTACCAATATACATAAACACAAGAAAAAGGAATTTTAAATCATACTCACAATATGTTGGAGGTACAGCTACTTCTCTTACCACTTCATCTCCAAGCTTAAACTTAGGATAAGTTACTTTCATGTACTGAGTTCCATCTTTAGAGGTCTGGCATTCGCTGTGAACATTCTCATTCAAGTGAAGGGATGCAAGTACATGTCTAATAAAACGATAAAAAGTATTTGGAAATTGAAAAATTGTAAATACAAAAATATAATTTCAAAAATTCATAGAAATATTTAAAATATTGAACACAGAAAGAAGGCTTATTGTCGCGTGTAATATGTTCAGTTTTTTTCTTATAAAAATCGAAATTGCCAAACAATAGATGTGTTTTCTATCGCGTAGGATTTTCCAAGAACAACATCTATACACATTCCAGATTATAGTTGTACAGTCACATAAGTATTAAATTACATTTCTAGATTTTTTAATACAGTATAGGATGTGTATATATATATAGAGAGAGAGAAAGGGCTGCCACAAATGCGAGGACAGAAGGTGCAGGATTTGCATATTGCATATGGAGACACGAACTGAATTTAAAAGTAAAACAACAGGACAGTTATATTCTATTAATTATAATTTAAATTGTAATAATAAAAATCTAAAAATTATTAAAAAACTTTACGGTTTACACGTATAAAATGTGATAAAAACTTTACGTTTCGGCCGCACTTGTGGTGGCCTCAGAATAAAAAGAATTAGAATAAAGATAGATTATATGTACAGTGATTTGCATAATAATGATTAAAAACAGTTATTGACACCCTCTTACACCGCGCTAAAATGATTTCAGATTCTGACTCCTATGATCAAGAAAAAAGAAAAGTTACTCAATCACTCCAACAAAACGGATACCAAGATCGACAAATTCGTGCAGTTCTAAACAAAACCAACAAATCTAAAGATAAAGAAAATGATCCTATTGGATACGCGTGCCTACCATACATTAAGAAAATCACTGATCAAATCTCAAAACTTCTGCGTAAACAAAATATTCAAGTCAGTTTTAAACCCACTCACAAAGTTATCCAGTTTCTCAGATCTTATAAAGACACACTCCCCAAGCTTAAAACAGAAGGTATCTATTTAGTGAAATGCGACTGTGGAAAATGCTATGTAGGGCAAACAGGCCGAACGATCGAATGCCGAATTAAAGAACACGAACGGCACACTAGAAATGGACATCACAATCTCTCCGCTATTGCTGAACATGCTTTTAATAATCCAAATCACAAAATCCTTTTTAATGAAGTGGAAGTCTTAGCAAAAACAGAAAAATATATTCCTAGAATTATAAAAGAAGCGGTAGAGATAAAAAAACATAAAAATAATTTTAATAGAGATGACTCTTTTAAACTAAGTGCAACATGGATTAAGTTATTTAAAGACACAAAGAATTT
>JAPEIX020105803.1:0-10117 GCA_026122405.2 Zoanthus sansibaricus
AATATCCTGAAGATGAGCTAATGCTCGACAACGTTAGATTTTTAAATTTTTAATAGTTTTATAAGTTTTTACCTTTTATAAATATATAACTACATCTTAAATCTAATCAATTGTCTGTTAGTGATATGATTGGATTAGCAATAGCACAAATGAAACAAGTTTAATATGATAAAAATAGAAAAACAGGATTTATACTAAAAATAAGTAAATCACAATTACAACAACAAGGTGCTACCTGGTTATCATCATTAATATCTATAGTTACAAAATTAGCACCAAAAATATTAAAAACAGTTATACCAATATTAGGAACGTCAGTTACTTCAGGAGCTGTTGGCAGGAGCAACGAGGCAGTACCAGGGGAAAGAATCAAACGACGAAGAAGAAGAAACAAAAACTGAGTGGTAAATGTTTGTTACTCGGTTTTAATTCACCATCTAAATCAATACCCTTGCTAAATATTTTATCGTAAATATTGGCTAATGATATTATATACGAAAATGACAACAAAATACATTGCAACATTGATTAATTGTCAGACTTACAAAAACAAAAAGTAGCATTAGCTGTTATAAGTAATATAGGCATCACAATAAGATTGTCACCAAGTGATTGTAATGCGGGTAGTGATAAAATTTATTTAACCAAACAACAAGTAAATAAAATTAGAAAAGCAAAATCTAAAGTAGTTGGAGTTGAATATTAAATTATCAATAACACAATTGACAGAATAAGGTGGATTTCTTCCTGCTTTTCTTGGTGGATTAGCAGCATCGTTGTTACCAAATATTATAGGAGGTATTTTTGGAAAAGAATTTCATTTACCAGAAATACCGTCGATTAAAGGCTGAGGTAAAAAAACAGAGTAGCAAAAGGATTGCTTCTATAACAGCTGGAATACATCCACCAATAATAGGAAGTCGGAAAAAGTATTAAAACCATTAAGAAATATTGATATTGAAAGAATAATGAAGAAATTTAAAATTAAGAATTTTGGTGGTGTGTTTTCAAATGACATGCATAATAAAAAAAAAATAGTGATAATGAATCTTGTATTGTCAATCTACAAGACTATTTCAAAGGAAATGGAACGCATTGGGTAGCTATTTATAGTGATCCAAATAGTGATAAAGTTGAATATTTTGATTCATTTGGATTATAACCAAGTGTTGAATGTAAAAAAAAATTGTTAGCCAGTGGTAAAGAAATTGTTTATAATTCAAAGCAAATTCAAGGTATTGATTGTATCATGTGCGGTTATTCTGCTGTTATTACATTATACAGAGATGTGATGAAGAAAACCTATTGGCATTTTATTAGATTTTAAACAACCAGAACTTTTCATTGAAATATATATTCATTGAGATTTTGCTAATAAAATATTGTTTAATGATATTATATACGAATATGACAAATATATTTTGTTTAAAACAGAAGAAACTAACTGATACTAAAGATAAACAGGTGGTTAAAACATAAAATGGTAGAATGATGATCAAAGGTACTTGTGTTGAATGTGTTTCTAAAAAATCTAAATTTATATTTAATAATGTTAAACAAGGTGGTTATATTGGTGATGGAATAGCTAAAGCTGGATTCAAATTTCTTGGTTCAATGGGTAGGTTAGGTTTACCAAAGGCTGTTAAATCAGATTTAGCAAAAAATACTATCCAAAACATAGCAAATAAACATATTGACCAAGGCTACTAGCATTACCAATGATTTTTTAAAGTAACAAGCTAAAACCTAAAATTGTTTCAGGCGTTGATATTCATAATGCAATTTTAAAAGTAACTTCTAAAAATGGGTTTGTTATTTCTAACCGTAATTATACAGGCCCAAGAAACCCGTTGCATAAACAATTAAAACATGATGAACACGGTAATATTTTCCAAAGAAATCAAACTTCAACTGGAAAAACTGTTGTTGTTTCAATATTGTAGCATGATGTTGATTATACTATTTGTGGTAATAAACCAAAGTCCAAACAAGTAAAGTGTAAAACTGAAGCTGACAGAAAAATGTTCAAATCTCTAGACGCCATACCTTGAAAAAAACCCTCCCATTTTGTCATCTGACAAATTAATGTACTTTTAACTATTTCTATTGGTGACAGTGCGGAAGGTCATGGAACAAGTTTTCACGGAAATCTAGAACTACTTTGAGATTAATTAAAAGATACGTACTCAGTTTTCTTTACTACTCCTCTCACTATTATCATCTGACAAGTGCTACAATGGATTAATAAACTATTTTCTTCCGTAATACTGCGGAAGGTCAATGCACAACTTTCTAAGAAATCTCGAGTGCCTTGGGTTGTCGCAATCACTAGAGTCAATAAAGATACTGGTACAACTCGGAAGCTGCCTTGTGAGTCGTCTCTATCTTAGCCACGCCTTAGCTCTTCAAAGAATTTAGAAAACAACCCTTGCTGCTGAAGATGAATAACAATAACACCTATAATTCTCTTTCAAAAAACACTCAGCCATACAAAAGTTCTTTTAAAAAAATATTTGTTTTATAAATGTGACTAAACTCGTGACTGCCTCATAGACTTTTCAATTCCTGGAAATCGAAATCTCGAACAAAAGGCGACGTAAATGAATCAAAACATATCTGTCATCTAACTACAAATTAATGGATATATGAACTATTATTATTGGTGACACTGCAGGTCATTTTACAAGTTTTTAAGAAAACTAGAACTTGATTGAGATATGTACTCATTTTTTTGTTGTTGCTCCTCCCATATCATAAGACAAGCGTTAAAATGGATTTTTAACTGTTTAATACTTTCTTCCAATAAGAACTTTTTAGACCAAGTTTTTTCTTAAGTTTTTTGAGTGCCATAAAGTTTGTCTCAAAGGAATTTGTAACACCAGCGTGGAAAATCAAGAAGTTTCCGTGCCTACATGCCTGTACATGAGAATGCGAAAAATTGATATTGTGAAATTCTTAAATAAATTGTTACTTGATCATCATCTTGTGAAGTAAAAAGCGTTTAGGCAATTTTGTAAGATATTTTTGGCAACAGAAATTGGAGCAATTACAGAAAATCGTAGCGGCATTTATCCGCCCACTCATTTTCTAACTTAGTGACTCCTTCCTTGGTGGAATGCATTAATTAGTGCTGTATGAGTGTATCGGATACTAAAACGCGATGGAAATACCTTTTTATCGGAACTTTCTTGATAGGCTGGCATAACTTAACAATTGTTCGCAACCGAAAAAACACAACACTGATAACCAGACTACATGCCATTAATTATGGTGTACCTATAAAGGATCGATTTTAAGACTCATTATGTTCTTTTGTTTATAAATGACTTCCCAAATTGTCTGAAACATTCAACGCTATAGGTTTATTTGCCTAGCACACAGCGGCAACAGACAGAGATATTACAGTGATTGAAAACCTTCTGAATGAAGACCTAAAACAAATAATTAAGTAAATGGCTAACAGAAATAGACTGTCCCTAAATCTAACAAAGACAGAATTTATGCTAATTCGTTCTCTTAAACGATTAAAAGAAATTAATTGTATATAATCCTGATATAAGAATAAGTGATAACAATATACAATGAGTTCCTCACTGTAAATTAGTGAGAGTTTTCAGAGACAAAGGCCTAACTTGGGACCAACACGTACTGCTCATATCATAAAGGTGCTTGCTGATCTGAAAGCAGTGAAAGGTGTAAGAGATTTTGGTGATGATATACAGGTCCGCTTGTTAAGCCATATTTTTTATATTTTTCATCCGTTTGGGATTCTTTGAGGATTGGTTTGTCGGCAAAATTGCAAAAGCTTCAAAACAGAGCAGCACGCGCAATTACCGGTAGTGAATAGTGATAATAAATGTAAAGTCTGCTGTGCTCCTGAAACAACTAAACTAAATTGCATGGCAGACACTCCCTCAGAAACGTATCTGTTGTTATAATGTAACAAGTGCTAAATAGTCTTGCTCCTGATTACCTGAGGGATAGTTTCTCTTATGTTCAGTGCCAAAGGCATAAGCACATCTTAAGGAACGCAAACATTAACTTGATACTACCCCGACCTAATGATGATATTTGAAAAAATGCTTTAGTTATAGCGGGGCAGCATTTTGGAATTCCATTCCTGGTGACATTAGAAAGTCGCAAAATCTACGTATACGTAGCTTCAGAGTAGGGGTTAATATTATGTTTTAATATTTCTTAATACTATCTACTTCTGTTTTGTATTTTATATCTCTTTCCACTCTGTCTCGTTCAAACTATCCGGTTATCGTTTGACTTAGGCGTGGAACACGGCTATTTCGTAAACCATATAATTTTGTTATGAGAGTTTTTACCGTGCTGAAATAAAGGATACCATACCATATCTATGCAAAAGTCAAAAAATGTATTTACGTGCAAAACTAAGTAACTTGCCTCAATGAATTTCCTCAGCAGCGGCCACGCTAGAGCAAAACTTGTGATAATGACAACCAAACTACAGGCAACGCTTTCGATGAGCATTATGAACGGTTTCAGGTGGAGATATGACAGTACTCGCGGTGCTAGCTGTCTCTGTCAGTATTTTTGGAAGATCACATACATCACACCTTACTTGTAACTGAATCTACTGCGGAATGAAATGATGATAGAAGAGGCTTATTTATTGCCCGCATAATATAACTAAGATTAGTCAAATCAAACTCATTACAATTGCAACTTACTTTCGTTAAATGCGGCTAAAAAGAGCAAAACACCTTCTGATACCTTCTGATGTTTGGTAATTAGCTATAGCTTTGTAGGAAAAAACGGAAATGAATTCGAATATGCGGAAAATAAACGTAATTGAAGGAAGGAAGCAAAATGAAAGTTCCTGTTGGTATTAATTGACTTACATGCATGTTATGGGGCTTCTCGCTAAGGAGACTAAGACGTGTGTTAGCTAACTGCCCAATTAAAACATCGCATTGTAATTACTATTACGTACTATATTACTTAATTTCGTATTTTAAGCACCTGCTTCAAAGCACGTGATATTTCTTTGGCATTGAAACTAATTAAAGGGTGCCAGGCCAAACAAGCACTTATTGTGTTCATGTGCTCGTGACAAAGCAATCTTTCTAAAATGGAGATAAGTGCAGCAACGCCCAATCCACGCCACTCAATAACTTTGGGTCAAAAGTATCTCCAATGTCGATGTCCAATGATTCTCGGTATCAGCCCTGGAAATCCGTTTTACTACAAAGCAGAAACTTTGCAACGCTTGCTCAGTTTTGCAAAGAGCAGTTCAGACAAGGTAACAGAGATTGTCCTATCGCATCGGCACCGAAAATAGTCAATTTACTCGCATTTGAGTAAAAAAAAAATGGAAAATATGTACATGCACATTTTTTTATAAGAACCAGTAGCTTTTGCCGAGGTTCATTCTTCTTAACTTTTTAGCTGTTTTAGGCTCAATTTGTTATTAATTTGTTCTTATTTCTGTGAGCGGTTTTAAATAATGAAAAACATTGAATCAAAAGGACAAGGAATTGCAAAACAGTGCTGATCGTCTGAGGGACCTTTGTAGTATTACACGAATATGTGCATCATTTGGGACAATAGTAGATATGCTAAATGTAAAACGGTAATTCTGTGCACATTGCGTACGTAAATTACAAGATTCAGTAAAGTTTTATCTAAAAATGTTTTCACTTTTTTTCAGACTTAACATGAGCTTATTCTTAAATTGTTCTTAATTCGTCCAATCTGAGCCTCATTGTTCTTATAAAGTTGTTCTTATAAAAAAGCGTGTATCTAGTACATACAACTATGCATAAACCTTAAGTAAAAGCACTGTTCACAACACACTGTAACCTTCTAATATTTCTTTACGATTAACATTTTTTCTATTATTTTTATTTCATTAGATTTTGTTATTCATTCCGGACAAAATTTCAGAGCACAATTACAGAGCGGTTGGTTCAGGAAATCCCGAGAAGTCAGCTCGTGTTAAAGCGAACCGATTAAGAAACAAGTGCAAACAAACTGCTCGGGAAATCGGTTTGTCTGACACCAAATATAGTTTAGTGAAATGGATGGAAGAAATAGAATCAAACTCGGCATATACTGAAGCTTTACATTTTATTAAAGATCTCTACCAAACAAATGACGAATTTCGTTTTGAGGTTCAAGATTCCACTGCAGCTGCCCTGAGGTGTATGGCGAATGGACGGAGAAACCGTGTTGGCGAGGTCTGTGATTCAACTTCAAGAGAAGAAGGCATTGACATTGCAGAAGGAGCGAAGTACTTGCTCAAAGAACTCGCTTTCCTCCACGCTCTTTCAAATATCTATGAACGCTGTGATAGATTTGTCTTTGTATATCATCGCCCGTGGCCTGTGTTAGAGAAATATTTCGGAGGACTTTATGATAATGTAGTTAAACCTAGTTTAGGATTCGTTGTATTTGAATGAAAAACACAACACGGCCGAGTTTACTTCTATAAAAAAGAGGTCTACGAAAGTTTTGAAATATGGCAATTCAGTTTTAATACTTATTAATCTCTCATTGAAAATTAATAAATGATTATTGATACGTTATGCTATGTGTTTTAGCTTTTACTTATATGGCAACTGCAAGCTAAATTTTCGTTCACTGGTTAGTCTGTTTCTGAGTTTTATACGAAAATGAATTTCCTTTTCTTAACCTTTTGGATTATAGGTGTTCCTAAGTTGGTGCCAGAAATTAAGTTTGTTAGAAATTAATTCTGAAAATGACCAATGAAAAGTTAAAGAACTAGATTGCTGTGCTAAAACACTGCGTTACTAAAGTCAAGGGTACAGGTAACTTTATTTGCATCAGAGTGTGTATCAACAAAATTAACATACTATTTTTAGGTCAGCTTGCCAAAGGACTTGTTAATTAACATTGCAATAAACTAAACAAATCTACGCGTAAAATATACCTAGCGTTGAATGGAAGGCCGAAAACATATTGGAAAAAACACTTACATTTAATTTCGGCCATTCTACTGCAAAATAGTAACTAAAATCCTTTGTTTAAAAGAAAAGATTAAAAAAGCACTTAAGTATATATTTAAAATTTCTAAACTTCCCTTCGTGATTGCATGTTAGCTATACCCCAACCATCATGAATGGATCGAAGTCTATGTGGTTACTAGAACAGTCCTAACTAATAAACTCATTGTGAGAAGTCCGAATTACCCACACTGATACTAAGTTGAGTTCAGGAAAGCTATGTTCTGAATGCATGCAAACTAGTTCTTACCTAACAAAACAACTTTGTAGAATATTTTTAAAACAAAATTTCATGGCACTTACTTAAAAAAAACACTAAGTCTTAAAAGGATTAAGAAAAGAAATCTCATTTTCTCATAAAACTCAGAGGTAGATATTTTAGTTGGCCACATATTCAAAAAATCAATAATTAGTTAAAGACTTGTAAAAGGGGTGCCAGGCCCCTATAACACCTATAACACACCCTGTATTACACTGCTCCCACTGAACAATTTCTTTAGTCACACTGGTTTAAATACATTTGGAACTTGGGTGTTCTAGTTATTTGAAACTGCCCGCTAGTTTTCATAGTTTTCGTATACAAATGAAAATAAAAATTATACGAGAAGAATCCTCAAGCTTACGCTTCTACTAGATATAAAAATTATAGTTTGGGTCAATATCTGCCTGCTGCATGAAACCGCATCCGTTAGTGTCAATACTAATTATGTTACTAAAACAAAAATATAAAAAGAATATGTAAACTTGACTACCTTTAATTGGGTAGTCGCAAGCACTATTACTAGAGTCAATTAAGATCCCGGTATAACTGAGAAGCTGCCTTGTGAGTCTTCTCTATCCCAGCCATGTCTTAGGTCTTCTAAGAATGTAGAAAAAACCTTGCTGTTGAAGAGGAATAACAACTATATCTCAACCATATAACAAAGCACTCAGCCAGACAAAAATTAAAAAAAAAAATGTTTTACTTTTGTGACGAAACTCGTGACTGCCTCAATTCCTGGAAATGGATACACATTAAATTCCTGGAAATGGATACACAATAAATTCCTGGAAATTGATACACAATTTGGACAAAGCGACGTAAATGAGTCAAAACATATCGATCACCTGACAAGTTAATAGATTTATAAACTATTCTTATCGGTGACATTGCGGAAGGTCATTTCACAAGTTTCTCGGAAAACTAGAGCTAGTTTGAGATTAATTAAAGGGTTTGTTTTCGGTTCCTCTCATATCATATGACAAGTGTTGAAATGGATTATTATTTGGTTAACTGTCATGTGACGGACTAAACTCGTGACAGCGTCATACAGAGCTCAATTCCTGGAAATGGAAATCACAATAAGGACAAGGCAACGTAAATGAATCAGAGCATATGTCAATCATCATCTGACAGCCAATTAATGTATTTATGAACTAGGTGAGACTCTGAATGCGCATTGCACATGTTTTTGAGAAACTAGAACACTTACAGAGCTTATTCAAGATAGAGAACGTTGCAAACAAACCACGAAATGTCCGTCCCTTTAAAGTTGTATTTAGCCTGCTGGTTTCTAGGAGCCGCTGTTCAGAGCGCAGTTTTCTTTTCCTTCAATGCTGTGGATTATTTCAATTTTTTCTTTCCCGATAACTACAGACCGGAAGTATATATTGGCGTGGTTGTTGGCGTGGGAGCAAGTCTTGGTGCAACTATTACCGTCTTGGTTTCACTTAGAAACAATCTTTTAAAAGTTGTATTAATCACCTTGCTCGCATCGGCGGTCATATTAGTTGTGGAGGTTGTGGTAACACCACAGACTGATCTGATAAAACAAGAAGTTCGATTCGGATCTCTTCTTGCACTTGTGTTTGTGGCAACAGTTATTCAAAATATTGGTGGTGGTGCCTTGTACAATTTTGTTGGCAAGAACTTTCCAAGAGTTGGCATCCATGCTGCACAGTCAGGGGGAGTTTGTGCATTTGCGGCGACATTTGTGGTTCGCTGTATCTCTAAAGGATCGTTTGAAAACGAGAAGAACGTGAGTAAGGGATTCCGTCTGAGTGGGTATTTATTTGTTGCCCTTGTTTCAGTTATTATCTTGGTTGCTTGCTGTTTTGCTGCCGTACTACGACAACTTGAAGGAAACTCAAGCCAGGTTTTAAACGAAGATGATGAAGCTCGACCCTTATTGTTCGAAACAAGAGAAGAAAATTTAAATCTGTCGCGCAAAGAAATTATCAAGAAGAACTGGCCGGTATTTGCCACAATATGTCTGACATTGTTCATTTCAAATTCTCTTTTTCCAGGCATCACATCGCAGTTCCATGGAAACTACATTTGTAATTCTTCACTTAAATCTCTTCACAACTTTTCGAACCACATGACAACAGATGCAACTTCCTCCAACCCACCCGTCTCTAGTGACAAAACGGGTTGGTTCATGGTCATCTTGTTTGGATGTTACTCCGTTGCTGACGCTCTTGGGAAAAACTTACCGATTCTAGGTATTTTGTACAACAATACGACAATTTTGATGAACCTTTTGGTACAGCTAATCGTAGCCGTTCCGGTATTATTGATATATTTTGAGCCATGTGTTCCTCAGTTGCAGTCTGATTGGCTAGCTTATGTTGTAGTCGGTTGTCTGGGCCTTGTTAATGGTTACGGTTTGTGTGCTGCTATGATGCTGCTATCCCCAGGTCGTTGCGATAAAAAACAGGAAGAGGGACTGGCAACTAGCATCGGCTTCATGTTTCTCCAGCTCGGAATCCTGTTAGGCATGAGTGTGTCAATTGTGCTCGTTGACGTTGTTTTCACAAAAGTAAAGTGATTGACTTTCGCCCGCCTCAGAAGATAATGCGCCTTAAGGTAACATAATTTTTATGAATGTTAACACTTTAGGATTTCAATCTCTAATGAGTAGCTGGTCATTTTTTCTTGATAGCAAAATGTTTTCTTGTGATTTTTTTTCTTGCAGGAGTTTTTTAGTTAATTTTCCTCCTAAAAAGTAATTGTTGCTAATGCTACCAACACCGCGACTACAACCATTACTACTACTACTGCTATTACTACTACTACTACCACTACTACTACTACTACTACTACTACTACTACTACTACTACTACTACTACTACTACTACT
>JAPEIX020105828.1:0-10113 GCA_026122405.2 Zoanthus sansibaricus
CGATAAAAATTATTTTGTTGCTATTTACAACTTAAGCCTCACTTCGGTGCTCACAATAGGCGCGGCCACTAAGTTTCGGATTCCGTCTATAATGATGTGGGTGTGATTGATTCTATAATATACCTGGTATACTTATAAAAAAGATCAGGGAGGGGTACGAAATTTTTTTCTTAAATTACGTGGGGGTATCAAGTAATTTCTTAAATGGCTGCAAGGGGTACAAAACATTCTTTTAAATTTTGAAAATAGCTTCCGCCCCTCCATTACACATACTTAATGACCGCTCCCTAAAGCCGAATCTTTTGTTTTTGCCAACCGTACACTTCTCTAGTGTTATTTTTGTCTTGTCTCAAGGGAACGTCCAGTCTCACCGATATACTTAGTTTCACAGTAGCCTGCGTAGCGGCGCATTAGGGTTAGGGCTTGGTGCGGGAGAGAGGGGAATGGGGAGAGGGGGAGGAGAAGGAGCGCCTGCAACAATCCTATTGTTTCAGCGTAAATATTCTGGCTCTGAGAGCCAGGAAAATTATGATTGGCTGAGAAAGGTTGAGAGGTGTTTGTCATGACGTTGAGTAAAGTACCACACACTTTTCACGCAAACTGACCATCAACGTTTGTATTCTTTAACCTATTTCCTAGTGAAGAAACCAGCTGGAAAAATCTCGCTTTGGAATTTGAGCTCTCTGGAGCTTTTTTAGTTCAGATGGGATCGGAGAGAACTTGCAAGATTTGCTCGAGTATCGCTCTTAAGAGGTAAACATTAGTTGCAAATAGGTTTTGACCCACGAACAGTTGGTTTGATTTTTTCCTTTGTTTAGTGTTAAACGCTTCAAAACATTGTATTGACTTTTGGGATATTGATTTTTGCGTCAAAGAATTTTATTTTGAACTCCACATGTCTTTTAGTTGTTGAAATAAAACAGTCCGAGTAAGGCTTTCCCTCACGCTGAAAACTGCTATGTTTATGTTGCTAAGCCTACACGTACCGAATACCGGCTTGTAGATTTACCGAAGTTGTATACATGTATTTTCTTACATTTTATTTCTTCAGTTTGGAACTGGCTCGAGAGTAATGAATTCTGCGTTCATTGACGTAAAGTTTGTGTGTGTTGTTCAGATAAAACTGTTCGTGCAAATGACAACAATTCTAGCATGAATGCCGTCTTGGTGTTAAATGACGCGTTTAGCAAACACTTACGCTCAACCAATGTACAATTATTTTGAAATAAATACTTTTACATTCAAATTCCTGCTTCAAAAGATGTCATTGACTCGAGAATAATAAATTCTGCATTCATTGGTGTAAAGTTTGGGTTTGCGGGTGTTGTGGTTGTTCAGATAAAACTGAACAGTAGAAATCGCAGCTATACCGTTGATCTCCATACGTCGTTATTAAATTTCTTTTGCATAAACGACAATTTTTATTTGGATTATTTACAAATGGTTTTCGCTTCTATTTTGGATTTTCTGGCGCTTGAATATTTAAAACTGAGACTTTTTCCTTCGACGACATTGTTTTCTTCTCTACAGTTTGTTGACATTTCTCACAGATGCAGAGGTGAAATTGCACATTTCTTTCGCGCTTTTTCATTGGCGTACTTCGACCAATGATGTAATCCTAAAACATGGGGGGCGGAATCGCTCAAACAATAGGATCAATGCAGGCCCTCCCTCTCCCTTCCCATTCCCTCTCGTCCTCCCATTCCCCAGCTCAACTGGGCCGCTACGCAGGCTACATTTAAGTGGTATCTTTCAACAAGTGGGCGGAAAGAGGTTTTTAAGACTATGCTTACAGGCGCTCCTTCCAGCGCACGAGAGACTGGGAACAGGCTAGGATACACGGGACAAAATACTTCGAAAAATTATAGTTTTTCCGATTTTTTTTTTCCTCAAATACAACAATAATGAAAGTTTTTAAATTCTAAAACTCCAAATAAAAACCTTGTTTTGTTTTTGAGTTATAGCGAAATAGCGAAAAAAACATTTTCAGGTACTAGGTTTAAACGCGAGGAGCTAGCTTGATGACAAGATCTGTCAAACACGCGAAAATAGTAACGTGACGTAGTACCTACAGAATTGTGGTAATTTATGCATAGCGTCCCCTGTTTTATTCTTGTGGTCGCAATTTCGCGATTAACTGTTTTTAATCTTGCAAATAAAATTTTACAATCATCACAAAAATGCGACCATGAAATTTTCTTAATTTCGAGCCTGATTATTATTACTTTTTGAAGATTAGTTGATATAATTATTTAATTTATTTATCAGAAATCATTTTTCTCTAGATAAACAGGTTTGCTGATATCATTCTGCACAGTGAGTTGAACCAGAGTAACAGATATGAGACATTCAGGGACAAATCAAAACCAGGCATAGAAAAGACCCTGCTACATTTTGCAGCTGAGTTAAACTTTGTCGCTGTGAGTAGGACTTTGGTTAGAAAATGTCCAGGTTTGTTAGGCCTCAAAACAAAGGCCCAGTTGACACCAGAAAAGAAACGGGCTTTGTTGCCAGTTGATGTTGCAATAATGAATGAGAATGATGATACAGCTGCGTTCCTCATTCGTCAGATGACACATGAAAGGTGATGATGATGAAATAAAGCTACTATGATTAATAGTGTACCATGTAGATAGCACAAACGTGCTAGTACCTAACTTGAAGCCACTATATTGGGCACTATGCATGGCCACATTGGTTGCAGGCTTTCCCCTTTAAACTACCATAAAAAATAGTGAGATTGATTACTAGCAGCCATGGACAGCTGTTTCGTGTAGTAGAATGCCATGGCTTACCCCTGAGCGGGGTAGCTGCCTTCAGTAGATTTTATTGACAGATTATTTGAGATTTCTAGGCCCTGTCAGCATGGCCTAGCTAACAAACACGATCAGATCCCCAAAACGAACACAACTGATGGTTAAAGTGTGCACAGTGCTAGTGGGATGTGGATATAAAGATGAACTCAAGTATATATAGAACAAATGTGCTACTAGCTAACTTGAAGCCACTGTAATGGGCGCTATGGCTATAAAGATGAACTCAAGAATAGATAGCACAAATGTGCTAGTACCTAACTTGAAGCCACTATATTGGGCACTATGGCTATAAAGATGAACTCAAGAATAGATAGCACAAACGTGCTAGTAGCTAACTTGAAGTCACTATATTGGGCACTATGGCCATCTTCTCAGATGGCTTGTTAATTCTATCATTATCTATTGCACTTGTTTTGAAGTTTATAACATTTTGTTTTATGATATACTTAAAGGGTCGAAGTAATGATACCGGTCTTTTTTATACAAAGTTCTCAGTTGTTGGTGATCATAAAACTTTGATTACTTTTCTCATAACGTTTAACACAGAGTCAACCGTTTCGAGCGAGACATGCACTTGAGTCAAGCGTCCTGCATTCTTATCGCACAAGCAATATTCTTGGCAGGAATCGATGCAAAATCCAACGAGGTAAATACTGAATTTTCGAATACAATATAGTATTTATTATATGGATAATGATGTTTTTATTTACCGAAAGCTAAAACACACGTGTGTTTTTTTTTTCATATTTCTACTAGGTGGAAATTATGAAAAAGTTGAGGCCGCATCAAATGCTCTGATCACATGAATAAGCGCGCGATCTCGTCGCTTGTTTCGACAAAATTATCAATGGCGGCTTTTTGGGATTTTGTAAAGATCTCAGGCTGCCATTTGGTGAAATTTTCAAGTTATAATTTAATTTGTTTGTAGCTTGTCCAGTTGCACTTTCTTGTAAGAAATATTGCTTGCATTGAATTCAGTGAAATTAAAATTAAACTTAATATATTTCTAATTTATTTCGCCTCCTTTTTTTCCATGTAATAATAAAAAGAACATTACACGTTGACTTGAAGATATGAATTTTATTTTCGAGCCACATTTTGGTCAGGGAAAGAGACGTGATGTCATGTAGAAACTAATTGTGATTCTGAGCCGGTGATTCTATTGTTTTATTTATCAGACGCTGTGCGCTGCGGTCACAATCTCGTTGAACTATTTCTACCTGGTGGCGTTTAGCTGGCTGTTAGCAGAAGCATTCTATTTATTTTCCCACACCGAGTCCTTTTTCCATCGTTCTGTAAAAGTAAATTTGTGCTACGTCGCATGTTGGGGTGAGTTAGCAACAGTCGAATTTTACAAACCATATAGCTGTAGCGATAATATATCTTAGCACATTCACGCCAGTATGCATGGCTGGAATCTTTTGTTAACGCTTGTTATTTCTGCATAATAACTTGGGGATAGTTTCCGTACTTACTGGGACGTACTTATTTATGCATGCAGTTTCCTCTCGTATAGAAGTTAGGGCCAAAATTTTATCGTAATTTGATACATGAATTGCATTTTAATTGTTATTAGATTTCTATAATGCTCGACAAACTAAAGAAGAACAAAACAGTTAGAGGAAAAATAGTTATTAGTAAATTTATTCATGTCAGCGCCAATGAAACTAGAACTAGAAGTAACAGAATAAAACAAACTATTTAAAATAAAAACAAAATCACTGAAGGTGACGCAATCGAAAGGATTACTAATTGCTGTTGTTTCCAACTCTTCTTTGTTTATTTAACCTGCTGATTTGACAATAAGATTTTAACGCTTAAGTTTAGTGTTGACTTTTTCCTCCATTTATTTTATTTTATCTCATATTTGGATCATGTTTTCATGTAGCTATTTGTATTTTACCACAGGTTTCCCACTGCTTGTGGTTGTAATCCTCTCATCCAGACATAATAATTTTAGGGCAAACCCCCAGTAAGTATCTTTTTCAAGTTGTCGCTAAACGTTATGACATCAGCGTTAATAAAAAGTTCACTCTATCAGTAGTAGTTTGCATAAAAGCACCTTAAATAAGATAATAGCCATGGAGACAAAAAATACTAAGTGCTACGTCTTGTTTTAAGACAAAACTCAAAACACTCCTTATCTAAACATTTCTGTTGAATACTTGTGTTGGTTTAATTTGTTTTTTGGTTTGCATGGGCAACTTTTTTGTAGTCTAAACTATTCTTCATTTTGCCACCTCGAAGTTGCAGATGAACGTTAACCGATTAAATCCTTTTAAAAGACTGTCGAAACAGCTTATTATCATTTCTCTGAAGTGCAACGAAATATTTTGTAAAGCAAACAAACATATGCTTGACTAATTTTAGAGTGTAATGAATATCTGAACAAAAAGTGAATATTTGTAAATGCATTTAGACTGTGTAAATTTCATGATCTTAATTTTTTTTTTTGCTGTTCACATATTTGTATATCTTATAATTACATTTGTCTCTCATTAATATTCATTTTTTTGATTATCCGGACTAGCTCTCGATTATCCGGACTAGCTCTCGATTATCCGGACTAGCTCTCGATTAGCCGGACTATAGCTCTCGATTACCCGGACTAGCTCTCGATTATCCAGACTCTCGATTATCCGGACTAGCTCTCGATTATCCGGACTAGCTCTCGATTATCCGGACTAGCTCTCGATTATCCGGACTAGCTCTCGATCATCAGGACTAGCTCTCGATTATCCGGACTAGCTCTCGATTATCCGGACTAGCTCTCGATTATCCGGATTAGCTCTCGATTATCCGGACTAGCTCTAGATTATCCGGACTAGCTCTCGATTATCCGGACTATTTACCGAGGTCCGATGAGCTCGGATAATGGAGGTTTGACTTTACTACAAAGGTCTATGTAATTATGTATTATGATTATTATACCTGATTTCACTTTGTAGCTGTTGGATATCGTTCACAAACACCACAAGCTGGGCTGTAATCACACCATTATTAACAATGAGTTTGGTGAGTAATAGATATTAATATCAAATATCAGTAGAGTTCTTAGAATACTTTAATGTTATATCTGGTATATCAGTTGAACATGCATGTAGAAGAACATATTTGTCAAAGTATTCACTCATTTTTGGTAATTGTATCCTCGAATTGACTAAGATCACTTTACTGACCAGGGTTGAGATATCCTAAAAGCCCGGTCTCAGGCTACATAAAGAACCGTTTAGCTCTGTGCGGCGATAGGGGATGGGGGGCACGTGGCAAATTTAGAGAAATTAGCTTCACAGCTACTAGAAAATCCGAGTTTATAAATAAAGTTATTTGTTGTTTTGTTTCTTTTTCAACAGGTACAGCTTATTCTAATTCTTCTTCTTCTAAAAACTCTTCTCACGTACAAGAAGGCTAAGAATGATCAAGAAAAACAAGAAAAGAAGGACGTTATAAAGTAAGAAAAAAAACTTGTAATAAAATTTGAGTCATAGTGTCTGGTGTTTTGTCTGCTACTGCTTTAGTTGGTAGAAACGACTTCTTTGTTTTTGTTTCACATCTTCGTAACACGTGATAAAATTGATCAAAGATTCTTTGGAAACTTTGTTTTTTATCCAAATCTTTAACCAATAATTACAGGATACTCGGAGAATGATTTTAGAGAAGGGTATCACAGAATTGTCAAGTTCATCATAAAAAAAGGAGTGAGTCTAAACTTGCCTGCGCTAGGGTACGGCTGTTCTGTTGTCACAATTCGTTGTCATGTTAACCAGCTGCATGTGGGACAGAGACTATAAGTATTACCAGGGGTGCACTCTGGTCTGGGGTAGGGTATCAATTTTAAACTGGGATAGGGTTAGGGTTTTGAGCTTAGTGCGGCACACCCCTACCCAAAAACTAATAAAGTAAACCTTCCACCCCCACCCCATCCCTTCCTCCAACCCTTCCAGAAACCGGGAAGTATTATAACATGTATTATATAAGATGGCCATTGCCGCACTCACAAGTTGAATTTCGAGCTGATGTGAGTAATAATGGCAAAGCTGTTAGCGCCAATAACGGACTCCATAGTCAAGTTTACTGACTCTTTAGAACTGGAATCAAAAGTAAAACAGAATTGATTCTAAAACGCGTGAGAAATAAAAGATGATGCATGTGAGTGTGAGACTACACTACTGATGCGTGTGTCTCATTTAGAATGCGTTATAGGTACTGACAAGTTACCATACGTAGCCGAAACACTCAAGGTTTACACTTGAAATAAAATTGATCGATTCTTTGTAAGTACATACATACTATAACTACAATTTTACACGGAGATACATCAGACATACAAATAAAAAAAGGCATCTCGTTTACATGTTTGTAGTGCGCGAGTCAGTCTCGATCATTAATAAAAACTAACCTAGTCCTTTGTAAGGATGATTGTGATAAAGCATTTCTCACTTCAATTGGGAGCTGGTTCCAAAGTGCAGCACCATTGTACACAACTAAATGATCTGTTCATGTATAACTGGTGAGTGATTTTGCTAGAGCTAATTTTTTATCATAGTTCTTGAAATGATAGTCACTTGCGCAAAACATTTATCAAGGAGATCAAATAGTTTGGTGTAAGATTATAAATCGATTTACGCATTAACCATGAATGCTTTTTGTTAGGTTTCCATTCGACACTCATTTCCAGCCAAGCTTGTCAAGAACGACTATCAATTGCAAACTGCTATCATGATCGGACTTCATTGTTATTCGCGCTCCATGATTCTGCGGATTTTATAGATTTTATAAAAGGCTCCGAACCAACCCATCTCGGACTTTGCTACAGACAACACGGCACTGGAAATGGGGCTCGATTAGATCTTTGTAAATCTTCATGGCTGCGTTTACAATTCTTGGCCTTGATCGTTTTAGAATCAACATTATAGGGCACCATAGACTCGATCCAACATTTCTCAAGAGGATGCCGTGATCAGTAGTGTGTAAGGCGTTTTTCAAAGCTATAAAGATAACGCCATTTAAGAGGCCTCTATCAATGCTTATACACCAGTCATGTGTAGCCTCGAGAAGTGGGTGAGTTACTCTGGAGTAAACGGATTCCTGAAAATGAAAAGAGCAAGTTGACAATACGGTAAAATGGTAAAGCTTCATCTGCAAAGGGCTTATTAAGTCGACCAAGTGCGTGATAAGGCTATACAAACACTTCTTTCTCTTTTACCACTGTTAAGGGAGACATTTACTCGTAGACTACAGTATACAGTTTATTAATAATATCATTTATTACATTACTCGATAAATCTATTTATAAGTTAAATTTAAAGCAAAAACTTAGGCGGCATATCCTGCGTTTTTAATTGTTAACAACAGTAACTTGGAAAAAATTCGAGCCCCAGATGGGATTTGAACCCACGACCCTCCGCGTTCTAATTGGATGTGTAACCGCACAATGCAGTTCTAGTCTAGACCCACAAAATCAACCTTTGTTCACCACAGAGTTTCCAGTATCTCTGTAGTTAGAGTATCCAACTAGAACATGGGGGTTTGTGGGTTCAAATCTCATCTGGGGCTCAGATTTTTTCCGAGTTTTTTCATGTAATTATTGTTTCATGTTTAAAAAACAGTAATAGCTTAAGAGAAAGCTCGTTTCACGAAATTTTTCAAGATTTATTATTACTTTACTAAATGGCATTATATATTTATTAGAAAAATCTATGCACTGCACTATGTCTCTCCAAAGAAAGTGTAAATCCAGTAATTAATGTTTGTAAATAACATTTAATGTTAGTTTCTCTCTTTTTGATGCGGATCGAAGATATTTTTCTTTCTATATTTTTTAGATCCGGTTTGAAGAGTGTAGCGTGCATTTGCATCACTGTTCTCTGTAGTTGGCTTTTGGGTACAGAATCTCTCAACAAAGATGGAAGAGTTCTTCAAGCCCTCTTCGCTTTCGTCAACGCTGCCCAGGTACGTTAGATGTTTTTAAAGTTCATAAGTCCACGCAATCTTTAACAAAAACATTTTTACTTTGTCATTTTAACAAAAAGGCGAGGATTAAGAAGCTTTATTTTGGATAATGCGTCAGGAAACTTCGCTCTGACGAAGGACTGACGCTATGAGACAGGGAAAGTGAAAGTGAGACTGAGTTTGAGAAAGAGATTGTGAATATATGATATGTCATATTTTATGGCTTATAAACATAAGCGCTATATGAATAATTATATTATTAATATTATATTTGTTAGAGCCGTAAGGTTTTATTGTTTTGCTTTCATTATCATTAAGGTTGCTTTCCGTATCGTTATTGTTCCTAACCAGTTTTTTTCTCTTCCTTTTGTTTTTAGGGATTTCTGGTGTTTCTATTTTACGTCATTCTCGACCCAAATATGCAGCAATTTTTCATTCAAGCCAAAAATTTTATAGTGAATCTAAGGAACAGTTCTGTTACTCCGTTTGATGAGCACGAGGGGATGGAGGTGGAGCGTGACAACAAGGTTCGATGATTTATATAACTCGTCTCTGTGAAACTGGTTACCAAATATTGCCTAGATTTGCACAATTAAAAGGAAACTCGATCGAAATTCGAGCTTCTTTTACATACATTTAAATTTTTATATAAACTTCAGTTGAAGTTTTAGCTTCTGTTAGTCAAAAAATATACATCAGAACTGATGAGTAACTCAAAATAAAGCGACTGGCATTGCTGGTGTAAATCTGGTCTCGTGTAACATAACTAGTTAACAGATGTAGGTCATATCTTTTTAAAAGTGTTTTACATAAATGATATCTAGTTTGCTCCTATTAATGCTTTGCGGGCAGACTTGTTCCCACAAGAAGCCCACCCTGTACAAGCTATTTGTTCCTGAGATCGTTGAGAAAATTTCAACACCTTTCAAACTCTTTCCGTTTTGATAACTTGACAATATTCCAGATGTTATATTTTCTTAATAATATTGAGCCTATTTACATTTTAAATGTAATTTTACGTACTATAGCTCCACTGCATTACCGCAACTCAGTAGTAATATGTATTTCTTAGACTTTAAATTATTGTATTATTATGTTTTACTGCTATTTGATTTTGAGTTCATAAATCGATTTGTAATAAAAATGTGCAAACTTATCAAAAATAATTGAAAATGAAATTAGTCTATGGAGACGGCGCTTATCTCCAGTTTCTGTAGTGTTAAGCGGATGAGAGTCTTTGACTTCCCTTGGAGGGCACACGGACAGACCCTGGTTCTCCATTTACCGACCTCGAGGACTGGACACGAATCCATGGCAGGTTACCGCGCGTCCTCGTAAGGATGGA
>JAPEIX020105865.1:0-10112 GCA_026122405.2 Zoanthus sansibaricus
GAGTGTTATAACTCTCACTTTTTGAGTGCTACTAACTCTCAATGAGTGTCATAACTCTCAATTTTCGAGTGTTACTAACTCTCAATGAGTGTTATAACTCTCAATTTTCGAGTGTTACCAAATAGTTGGCGCATGCGCTTTGATGCGCTTTCACAACACGTTATTCCAAAATGGCCGACGTCAAATGGCAATTAGTAAACGAAAAGTTGGTTATTACAACGAAAACGCCGCAGTGTTATGCATCTTTCGATTGAATGACCAAAAATGGCTATGAGTTTTAAATTTGTTATTGTAACGGGTGTTGTTTTGTTGGAGCTCGTAAAATCTCTTCAAGCAACTCTTCCACAGTATATCCCCGTCTTGGGTGGGAATCTTGGTCAACGAGATAGCTTAATCGAGAGCTATTTCCATCTGGGGTTAAATTACAGCGAAATCATTACTTTTCTATTTCTTTACCATGGTATACGAATATGCTTGAGGCAGCTCAAAAGGGTATTAGCTGCAAAAGGTTTAAGAAGACGAAGGGATTTTACACCAGTGAGGGAGGTTATTGATGCAGTTGATGGCGAACTCCAAGGAAGTGGGTGCAGTCTAGGATATCGTGCTATGCATCAAAGACTACAGAATGATCATGGGATGGTGGTTGACCGCGAAACAGTAAGAAAAATCATAAAAGGCCTTGACCCCGATGGTGTTGATTTTCGTTCTAGGAGAAAGCTACGACGAAGGAGGTACTATGCCAAAGGTCCAAATTTTATATGGCACATGGACGGATATGACAAACTCAAGCCGTTTGGTTTTTGTATCCACGGTGCAATTGACGGATACAGTCGAAGAATTTTGTGGTTAGAAGTTGGTCCGTCAAACAATGACCCTCGTGTTACATCTCAATATTTTATAGACTGTATACGTCAAGTTAAAGGGATTCCCCGTGTTATTAGAAGTGACTGTGGAACTGAAAATGTCTATATAGCTGCGATACAGAGATATCTAAGAAGGAATGGTCACGACGGTATGGCTGGCGTCAAGAGTTTTCTATATGGAAAGTCAACTGCAAACCAACGGATAGAAGCATGGTGGTCTATTCTGCGAAGAACAAATTCGAATTGGTGGATTAACTTTTTTAAAGACATGCGAGATAGTGGAATTTATAACAGCAGCAATCCTATCCAATACAGTTGTTTACAATTTTGTTTTATGCCAATTGTTCAAGCAGAGTTACACGCAGTTGCAAGGAACTGGAATTTGCATAAAATAAGACCGTCACAGCATAGTGATTCTCCTCCTGGGAGACCCGATGTATTATATTTTCTCCCAAACACTAAAAACACATACGACTTAAAGTCAGAGGTTGATGAAGACGATCTACGGGCAGCGGAGAGCTTATGTGGAGGACAGCTACCCCCAATGGGATGTGACCCGACATTTGCAGAGCTGGGAAATATCATCATGCAAGAGCGCAATTTGCCATGGCCAAGTTGCCCAAACGAAGCCAAAGAACTATATATCGAGCTGCTGCTCCACATAGGCGACATATGAATCAGTACTCAGAGTATTTGATGCATGTACGCACCTTTTGGATTTTATGCCACTTAAATATGTACTTAGCCTAATGAATACCACCCGAAGAAAACTCTCTTGAAAGACTCGATATTGTTTAAAAATTTTAGTTCAAAATTAGTTGGATATTAGTTTCAAAATGAGAATCAAGAGTCCAGAAGACTCGATATGGTAGTGCACAAATAAAAGAGCTATATATGTAAGAACGGAAGTTTATCCGTTGGGTTTTGATGGTCATGATCATGCAAGGATCCCATAGGTGTGAACCAGCTATAAAATCCATTTCGTCTATACCAAAAATAAAATAATTTTTGAGGGGAATGGGCTCTTTGGAACAAAGGGCCCATTAGATGACTAAATCCGTCATCCTTACAGTGAGCAAAAAAAGATCCTTTATACTATGGGTATCCATTCCCGCCAAAAATCAAAACATTCAATCATTTGGTTCGAACATTCATTCCTTTTGTTCGAACAAGGTCCGTGTACCTACAGTCCATTCAATTTTCTATAAATACAAAAATCTTTTTTGCTCAAAAAAGCCAATTTTCTTGAACTTTAATTGATATAAATTTTCAAAAAATACAAACGCCGAAAAAATACAAACGCCGAAAAAATACATAAAAAGATACATTGATACATGTGAGCAAAAATATTTGGAAAAAAGAAAATCCCAATTTTCTTAAAATTTTGATGTTTTAATGCGGGCGTCCTGTGCCCGATGATTTAACCGTTTCAAGACATGTATATGAGCTATAAAAGGTGGACGTCTGTACACAGTCCTGTCCAGTGTCATTGGGTGATTGGAGGTAACACCCCTTTTAGAGCATTCTCTCATGTCTCACAGAGTAGCAGGGGATAAGATCTTTTTTAAAGAAAATATATCATATGATAGTAGTCATGTCTACTTGATAGATGATAGAAGGAAGATGACTTTGCAGGATATATATCACTAAAACAATTTACATGGATAGCGCGAGGGACCACTTTTGGAAGATCTTAAATTTTATTATTCCAGTCTCACCAGGTGATAGGGGGAAAGACCACTTTTGGAGGATCTCTATCATAATAGTCCAGTCTCACGGGTTTATAGGGGAAAGACCACTTTTGGAGTATCTCTATCATGATAGTCAACTCTCATCTGGTGATAGGGGGAAAGGATAGATCCTCCAAAAGTGGCCTTTCCCCTATACCCTGTGAGACTGTATTATTACTCGGGCAAATTCCGTAGGAAACCCGAGGTATAAATTCGCCTTTAATATTTTTATTTTCATTAATTTCAATATTTGTCGCTTGTTTCGCTCTGAAACTTTTTTAAATTTTCTGCACTTTGTACGTCATACACAGGAACCACATACAATTGACGTTACTACTAAAATATTGAAAAATGGCTATAACTCGATTTTGACTTGATGTCAGTCAAACCAAAGCATATCAACATTGATCCACCTGTTGGGTGCTATCTGTCAGTCAAAGGGTATGACGTCACATGTCACGTAACTCCTTGGGTTTTGACTCAATTTCAATCATACCAGAACATATCGTCATCGTTCAACGTGCTTCACACTATAGTTTAAATTACTCAAGGCCTTCAAGGTGATAGCACATGAAGGAGGGCCGAGTATACGCATTTTATGCGTCTAGTTATGATAGACATCCTCCAAAAGTGGTCTTTCCCCCTATTTACCCGTGAGACTTGGCTATTATGATAGAGATCCTCCACAAGTGGCCTTTCCCCTTACCTCTTGAGACTTGATTATTACGATAGAGATCCTTCAAAAGTGGTCTTTGGCCCCCTATCACCCCTAGACTGAACTATTATGATAGAGATCCTCCTTCAGGTAGTGAGGGCCATTTCAGGTAGTTCGGGCCACCTCAGGTAGTTGGGGTCATTTGAACAAATGACCCCAGCAACAAACATCGAAAGGAGGTCTTTTTTCACTTATAATTGATTTTAACGTGTTTATCGAAAAAAATTATTTAAAAAGCCACGTGACTTGTGACGTCACGACCCACGGGCGTCCTGCGATTGACCCGCGACGATGATGGGACATATTATGAGATAGTTGAGTATAACCACGGCATACGTATCTTCTAAAAAAAAAAACAAAATTGACGATAAATCATGTCACGTGTTTGATGACGTCATCACTCCATATTTGGCGTGCGCATTCGTGGTGCGCCGTACAAAAATCCTACCAAGTTTGGTTTGATCGGTTGAAACCTGACCGAGGAAAAGCCTTTGGGCCACATCAGGTAGTTGGGTCCATTTCAGGTGGGTCCATTTCAGGTAGTGGAACGTGCCAACCCTACTTGCTAATATTTACGGTCATGCAGTTACCGTAACTTCTATAAAAACATTCTAAAATTCTGCCGTCATGTGCAACGCGGTAACCGTATCGGAGAGCTTCCCACTCATACGAAAACCGCTCTTTTCTGATAGAACTAAAACATTTTCTAAACATTTTATAACGAAATGAAATTGGGGCTTAGAAAACTATCCATCATAGGAACTTCATAAAAAAAAGACAGATTGAAACGAGATATAACTTTTATTTGATTCCTGCTAATGAGCAACTTAATCACTTGGAAATATCTAAAACTAACAACAATGAGCATTTGTAATATGCAATTGCATAGTTTGCTTCAAACGTATATGAGATTTTCGCAAAATAAAGCAACAATGCCTTTCAAAATTGCAAAATAATCTGTCCCTAAAATAACCAACGAGAAACATGTTTCTAACGGAACAATGATGATATCAAGTGATTTAAATGAATGGGTTGCCAACACTTTAAAGTTCCAATGAAACCTATCTATTAAAAATTTCTTGATATTCTTCATTGTTTTACATCACGTAGTTTCTTCACTCGACCTTTCACGATATCAAGGCTTCAAGTTTCAATTATGCTAATGATGGTATGATGTAGATCCTGGAGGCAAAAAATTCACACTAAATAATTTCATGTAGACAATACACGCGCAAAGTTACACGAACATTCAAATCGGTTCAAAATGCACGAAAAGCCGATTTTCTTGGAGTGCATTGTTTTTGTATATCAAATGATTATTCTTTCTACGCCAGAACACTAGCACATTGATTTTTTTTAAAAGCCATGGCTAAACGAGAAATGTTAGCACGATAGAGGGTGACTAATCGATGCCCAACAACATGCAGCACTGGGTGGCCAAACGCTAAAATGTTATATGGTGATGCTGTTGCACGAAGCAACATTTCTCGTTTGTCCAGGGCTTTAGACCTTAATCGTGAAATATCTCAAGTGAAGAAAAACGTCACATCTTTAGCTTTGATAAGCGAAAACTTAGTTTAAAAACAACAATAAAATTGGCGTCAATATCTAACAGTACATGGGATTACATAAAATGAAAGTTCAAGTCACACAACATTGAACACCCACGCTTCAGAGCTGTTCAGTATGGACATCAACTGGCTTTGGAAGTCGCTGAAACTGACATACCCATTAGATGGCAAATCAAGGGTGGCTGAACAAGTATGGGCTGTAATCTCAGGAATGGTACCAATGTTTCTATGGAAGGTCACGTCGATGGCATCAACTGTTATCGTGTCACAGCCAGTCACAAAGCGCAAGGTTTTGGTTAGAGTGGCTTCATCAGCATTCCTGATAAACCTCTTCATGTAGCCCATAACAGTTTTCTGACCAATGGTTATTGTCGCCTCATCAACTCTCAGCAGGCCCAGAATTGCTTTTGATGTGGGCATCATGGTAGCGTACAAATGGTCAACCTCTTGCCTTGTGACATCCTGCCACATGTCATGGCAATCAGCAAGGCCTTGGCCAAACGGTTTGGCTGCCCAGGACACTTTATGTACCAGCTCCCGTCTTGCGATAGTTACCAGCTGTGGTTTTAGAGTAGAAGGTGTGGGAATTCTCCTAAAATTGTATGCCTCTAGTATATCTACGAGCTCTTCTTGGATGTCCTCTGGAAAGGAACGACCAGATGTGTATGTTAATGCATTGGCAAGTACTCCACGTTCTTTCTCTGTGTGGAACTGGAGGAAAGAATTCAGCAATTCGTCATCTGTCAGGGTTGTGTCACAGTGAAGCGACGATAAGATGAATGGCTTTGAGATGTTAAGAGGAAAAACTCCACTGACAACAAAACCATGGGAAGCAATTCTTCCAAGCTTGGTAAGCAGCTCATCAGTAACTTCTGGTGTTGACATTGGAATATGTGAGCCTGCTCCTTCAAACAATTTGATGTACGTTTGTTGCCAGAATAGAGTGTAGACTTCTCGTTTCAAGCCATTGAAATCCTCTCCTTTCTCGCCAGCAAAGGTCATGAATGGGAAGGCATGAAGACAAAATGATTTGTCTTGGTACAAATCCAGCAGCATTTGAAAGATATTATCTCTTCTGATTGTGATGCTTGGTGAATCCTTCATTTCAACCCTTGCCTTTTCACAGCGTTTAGATATTTTCTAAAACGAGAGAGAGCACAATAAATAATAAACTAATGCATGCATTCTTTATTAATTGTCAAGATGTACTAATGGCGGCAACAAAGTGGCACTTGGACACTTAGCACTTAGACAGACATCAATCAAAGTCAAAATTTTGTAAAAGATCCTTACCGAACGCGTTTTCAATGAAATCATCGTAATAAGAAGAGTCCTCTGTATATCAACATAGGCGTATAAAAGGAAATAGATGTAGAGGACTTTTACGACTTTATCAACTATGATTGACGTCTGCCTAAACACAAACTCATAGCTTAGCTGGTCGCACTTCAATGAGAATGGTTGCAAGGTGGAGCACAACTAATTTTGGAGACTCCGACAAATGACTAGCATCCGAAATGCCAGTAAGTACTCATATTTTCCATGGTGTAAAAATCATATATTTTTATCTTACAGTAACTGTTTCATTAGAAACAGCGACTCCAGTCACCCTGTTTCCATCGCTAGTCACCTAATTGCACAGAGAGTCCAGGCTCTACAGTTTTGACAGCAGCGCGATCTGCATGATTACAGTGAATGTATGGAAATATAATAAATCATTCGTACATACCCGAATTCTGAAATAATAGCTTTAATTTAATTGTAAACTGTTGCCGAGTTTCAGCTCAATTAGAGTTATATAAAACTCGCCAACAGTTTACAAATAAATTAAAGTAAACTATCTACATTAAAAAAATGTTTCAAAAATGTTTATTAATTCAAAATTCGGTATTTACGAATAATTTATTATCTCTCAAAAATAATAGTATTGTCTTAGTGTCTTTAAAGAAAATCCTTGGAGTACATTTAAGGTGGCCCTATATAGTTTTTTGGGGACCAATTACCTTTCACGTTGTTTCTACAAATTTTTACACTAAATGAGGATGCAGAACATTTGCCTTTTAAAACAGATTGCATAATTGACACCTATTCAGACTAGATAATTGAGACTAGATTGCCTTGGCAATAATATGCTAATTTGATTGAAATCAGATTTCTTTAAAATTCTCAATGACTGGATTCTAAATCTTTTTTAAAACCATTATTGCTGCAGACTTATCATCAATGAACACCCTTTTTTATGGGTAAGCATTTTTAAAGCAAATCAATCTGTTATATATTTTTTTTATTTAGAACTAAATTTCAAGATTGCCAATTGAATGAATTCAAGGAAACCAGAAATGAGCTTGATATTTTCAATAAGCAAGCAGAAATCGCATGATAAAATTATAAGCACTGTATGTAGACATGTGATTTCATATTCATACCTGTTGGTGTGATTGTGTTTCTTGTGGTTTAGAGTTTCCCAGTTCTGGTTCACTATCACAACTGAAACAAGACAAAATTTTCAGATTAATAAAATGAATAAAACGTTTCATCAACACTAATAACAACAATAATAACAATAATAATAATGATAATGATACAGCACATAGTACCTATCATGTTCCATAATTTGGCTTGGTGGTTTTTCTTCTATAGGTGCAACCAAGAATGATATATCATCTAAATGTAATGTGTCATCGTTGTCCTCAATAATTTTACCAAATCCTTTAATATACACTTCACCATCTTCTGATTCAGGTTCAGCATCTGGATCCATACGAAGCACGCAATCATGATATGCAGCAACACTTTCAGAAAATAATACCTTGGTGTGTCTAATTGAATCAACTTGTGTGGAAAAAAGTGCAAATACTTCCGGGTGAATATTTTGTGAACCGATCCAATCATAGGCTGCAGACATTTTTTCTTCTTTTCCAAAGAAACGTGTCATCCTACCAATGCTAGAGTGTAAAACAGTGATCCTCACACTGTCAGTCTGTAGTTGTGGTGGCACCCTCTTCTCTCTCGCAGATCTCAAGTCTTCAAGTCTTTGCACTTCAGTTATCTCTTGTCTCAAACTATCAATCCTGTCTCTTTCTTTTTTCTGATCTGCTTCTAAGCTTAGTTTAAATGCATTGTCCTGTTCATCTTTTAGTTTCGTCCTTTCTTCAGAATTCCCAATCAAAGTTGTCTTTGGGATACATTGAATATCATCATCATCTACATTAATAGAGTATTTTTCTTCAAGGGCTGCATTTAAATTTGCCCGCCAAAATCGACCCTTGTTTGCAACTGCAAAAGCAGAATTCTCCAGTTCACTATCACTTAGTTCAGAAACTTCATCATCTGAAATGTCACTAATTGGAGCACGTTTACTTGCTAAGTACAGAAAAACTCTTGAAAGCTTATATGCTTCGAAATACCCTTGAATTGTAAATGGGACCTCTTTTCCTTCTTCATCTTTAAGGTTTTTAATAGTTTCACCTTTAAAATTTACTAATTCGAACTGCATTTCACTTGACTTTCCTTCAATGGAGTGTCCATTTTCATAAAAAAGCTTTTTTCCTTTTTCAATTACTTCATCTATTGTTGTATTCTGAGGTAGATCCAGTGTGCGTGTTCCTCCTCCTTTGCTTGCACGAACACTGACATACTTTTTTCTGGTAGAGTTGAAGTGCATCCATCCAAGAGATACTCGTCTTAGTTTTGGTTGAGATGATGGGTTGGCACGCTTCTTATATATTTCCTTTTTCCGTTCTTTACCTTGTCTGTCCTGCCGACCTGACATAAGTTCTTCAACTAAACGCCTTTTACGAACTTCAAGAGGGTCATTATTACATTTAGAAGAATCTGAGATTGAACTAGTGCACATGCCCTTTAGGGCATATACATCACCCTTCTTTAAGCCCAGCTTTTCAAGCACATGTTCAGGCGTTTGGGAAATGGCTTCACAGTCCATCTAAAGGGGAAAAAAATTACTAATTACTATAATTCTGAATCATCAAATGAATTGTGCTGTACCATGTTTCACAAGTCGTATGCTGCAAGTTTGCTTTAATTCATTTTACTTTATTGTTAATGCAACTAGGTTTTTTCTTTTGTTTTAAGCTTGAACATTGGTTCACATTCAAATGAACAATCATAATTGCAATTATATTGACATAGTATTTAGCATTTAGCTAATTCTGATTCGAACTAATTTACATAAGTGATTATATGAACTGTATTTCAACAATGTAAATGGAATTTTAACACTAGTAGTAATATATCGACCGGCAAAGGCTCAAAATGGTTTTAGTTGTCTGTGCTACATAGCATGCACAGTTTAGTTTGGTTTAATTTTCACAAAATTACTAAAATCTAACCGAATAAATAAAACTTATACTTTACTAGGGTTAGGGTATAGTAACAGACTACTGTAGTCTCCTATGCAGTCTCTCATTTTGTCGAACCGAGCTTCCTGTGCCCTCCAAAAGTATAGAGGCTGCTGATCTGCACCATGAAATAAACTCATAATAATATAATTGTAAAGTGGTATCAGTATGATTTTGTATTATTTAGTAATATTTGTATTACCTTTTCCTCTTCAAGTTTCTTTATGATTTCATTTGTTACATTTCGCTTTTGCAGGAAAGTCAAAACCTGTTTACAAATGATATAATCTTGTTTTAAAATATGTTTTTTAAGCTTATAAGCTTAAGTTAATTAAGAATGAACTCTTGCAGACAAGAAATCACATAAATTAATTTAACCATAATATCAAGCTTATTTATTATAGAGTGAGCTATCAGATGAGATCGAACATTCTAATTTGTAAATATATAAGGCTGAACAAAACATTAGTTTATTTCGTTGTCTTCCTTCATGTACTGGAAAGTTTTGAACCTATATTATTCAACCTTTTTTAGTTAAAATTAATACTTAACTTAAGTAAGTTAATTCGTTCTTTTGTGCACCCGTTATCCTTTTGTTTATTATTGAATTAAGAGTACTCTACACGAAATACGAGCCTAATTTCTTATGCACATTGTTAAGCTTTACCAATTAATACAATTTTAGGTACTATTGTTGTTTTTCTTCTGGAAAATAAGCAAATAATAATCACAAAAACTTACCGTCTCCATGCTTTTGTCCTCCATTTTGAAACGTATGGTAAACGTAATGCGCATGCGTTGTCGAGAGTAATCGTGCAGTAACACTCAAAAATTGAGAGTTATATAACATTCATTGAGCGTTATAACAATCAAAA
>JAPEIX020105938.1:0-10112 GCA_026122405.2 Zoanthus sansibaricus
GAATAGTTGTAAATTATTTTAAAACAGTTTTAAAAGACATTTAAAAGCCTGGTATTTTTTAAGATATGCTTTACTGGACTTCCTTTATGATATAAAAACTCAAAGTGTATTTGAAAATTAAATAAAATATTGGTTGGATATACAATAAAAAATCGAATGAAGGAATATGTTTAATGCCATCAAAATGGTTGGCGCAATTGATGAATTAATGAAGAAGTATCGACGAAGGTTTCGGGGATTACAGCTGTTGGAGGGGAACTACAGCTGGAACTGATCCATGCGTAAACTTCCAATGAGATGGGCAGAGTTTTATTTCAAGAACACACTGTAAGGACATGGTTCTTCAACAATATAAGGAGATAGGCTCCTCTATCAAACATAAATCATCTTTGGACATGTTCATTCTAAGGGTACACCTACAGAGAAAGCTGAACTAAGAATTGAATACGAAAATTTTTAGAAGTGTTGATTTACTCTGCTATTCGGATGAAGCGTTAGAGTCTTTCGCATTTGGATGAAGCGTTAGGATTTCTGTAATGAGTGCTAGAATTTGTAGTATTTTTTCAGAAACTGGGTAATGTTCTGGCAAAAGATACCGTATCGAAACTTCTTAACAGAAATAGAGGATACTATATAAAATTCTTGTCCTAAGACATTATTATTGGGAAATTACGGTGAATGATTTAGGGAGACCTGGAATCAATGTGTGGTTTTAAACTTGTATATAGGGTGTCAAGTGATAAACTTTTGTAGCAGTTTGGATAAGAGGACGAAGTGGAGGAGTTTATAGGAATTTAGGAACTGTTGAAAAAAACGCTGATATGAGCTTCCTAGGGAAATGGGTAGTGTCTGTTTATCATGTTTATTTTACTTTAAGAGTAAAGAAAAAAAGATCCAGAAGGTAAGCTCCAAAGACACGTATGTAAAGTGCACAGGAGGTTTGAAAAGGAGGGGTTAAGTTAATGTACTTGCATGTGTACAAGTCAAGGTATTGGGTTCGAAAAATAGACCTCGACTACCTCTCAGGCAAAAAGTGTATTAATAACTTCACGAAATCCTAAAAAAGCCAAAACTCCATCAAGTAATAAGATATGAGGAATCGCAGAGCAGAAGATATGAAATAAAATATTTCATTTCTTATTTCGCTATGCGCAAAAATCCCTTGGGGAAAGTGATGATGAAGACTTCCTTGGCTTTTTAAGCTAAAGAAAACAAACGGCTCCTTTAGGATCCGCTAAACAAAAGAAAAGGAATGACCAAATACCATCACTGATAGTTTAAAATAACGATTTACAACTGTTTAAACGTTTAAATGTTTAAATGAAACAAACATTTGACAAAAATGCGAAATTTTTAAAAGTGCCAGTTTTCGCTTCAAAAATGGGGTACGTCTTAAACGTGTAAGCAAATACAGTAATAATGATACTCCCGATCATTGCAAGTGGCTAGCTGATATCAGAAGAACATGTGTGGACCCCAGTATTATGGGAAGTAGGCATAACTGCCATTTTTATAAAAGTAATTTAAGAGTCTCGTTTGCACAGTGACGTAAACTTTGCGCAGTTTTTGACAATACAAAACAACAGGAATTCATAGACTGTTATTCATTGCAGTAGCTCGATTATATTATAAATTTTTTTCTTTATTTCACTCTTATCACTTGGATGTTATGCAACATTTCGACTGCTTACTCTCAGGTTCAGGCACAGCATGATGTATCACAGTGGTCTAGTATATTTCATCTACGTACTGTTTTTGTAAACTGAAATTTCCTCAGAGGTCCACTTGCATGTCATGTAATGTTTCCTTTGATGTTTTCTAAGTGTTGGCATTCACACAATACAATCAACATGTACAAACATAAACCTTTCATAAAAACTCCTCAAAAGGGGCTTTTCATTCTTGGAGTAAATAAAAAACTTGACTTGACTTGACTAACCCTTGATGAAGCAGACAGTCCACAACACACTGGGATCACTACCCTGCTCGTTTCAACAAGCGTGTAAGTTCTCGTAACTCCCTCAATAGATGACTGAGAGACTGAGTCAATGATTTACTGTTGCAATCCGAGAAAACGTGAAGGTTTTACCATTTGCTGATATTTGAGACCGCAGCACCTTCTCAAGTACTTTAAGACCCTGAGAGTGAATAATGGTCCGGCTGGGAATTAAGAGAGTTTCCTTTCACTTTAACAACTAGAATAACCAGACAGCAGTTACACAGAATAACATCCACGTGACTATGTCGAAAGAGAAACTGAGAAATTTCACTTTGTAAAATATAAAGCTAAGCTAAATATTTTACGAGCAAAGAGGCCCATGGAGCAAACACTTGTCTTCAGTTTCTGAAGTGTTAAGTGGACAAGAGTTTTTAATTCCCCCTGGATGGGACACTATATCCATCGCAGATCAGCTCGAATTAAATGCTGATACTCATTTACTGTACCTATCTTGAAAAGAGGGAATGCTGAGTTAGTTAAGGAAGTAAAGAAAGTCGGACAAATATTCAAATCTTGGCAGAGCTGGAGATTGAACTGGGGCCCTTGTTTTTGGAAGGTCTTACTAACTGCAACACCCATGCCTACCCTTTGCCTCAGAACCTAATCTTTCACCTTACCAACTAGGCTAGCCATATATAACATTCCAGTCAAAAGACAAACAGAAAAAGTTCATTATCTAAAACATACAAGCCATCTTCTCAATACCACTCGCATAGCTAACATATAGTATGCGACAGTGTCAATAACTGAAAGTCAGTAACTGGAACACAAACAATTAACTGATACCCACCATACTCTTTGATTTCGATGGTCTGTTCTTGTGTCTGTTTCTGTGAGATAAAAAAGTTAAGCAATTAAAAAATACTGAAAGTTGATATTTAAGATGTATAAAAGCTACAACAGCTTACTGACTTGCTCCCTTTGGACAACAGACGTTCGCTGGCCAACGTTTAAGGGAAAAAAGTGATCGTAGCCAATAATTTGTAGTTGTAACTGCTTTTCTAGAAATTAATTATAGCTGACTGAATGAAAATATTTTACACATTGCAGTTTGCAAGAAAAACATGTACTAATAAATCATATTAGTAAAAACGGTCTAACACGCATCCTGCATTCTGATTGGTTACTCTACTAATGGTCTATTTGTAATAGCAATCAAGTAGGGAAAAGATGGTGGATCAAAATATTAGTAATGAGCTTGCCCCTTTTGCTATATCAGCCTCATTGGCTATTGAATTGTAGTCCATTCGTCCTCAAGGTCTAATTGTTAATTAGCAGCCAAAAGCGATAAAGCCACTCCAAAAAATTTATTGTAAAAGTGTGCAAGGATTTCGTACTTGCAAGACAAAATTTTGTGGAGAATGAAACAAAGGATTGCAAAAAAAATAACCGCTAGTTTGAAAGAAAAAAGACCTGTGAATAGATTAGTTTCTGAAATATTAGAGAGCTTAAAAACACCAGTTTTTGTTGTTGTGAAGCCAACCGGAATTAAACTGCCAGCAGATGTTACGTATCTGAACTCGTCATGTGGTTATGGTAATTGTTACGAAGGACTACAAGCCGCTTTTTGCTTCCATGTTGGTCTGTCAGAACTGTGAAGTTGTTCTATCAAAAGAATGGCTCCAAGCACTAAATGAATCATTTACTAACAATTACTTTAACACTGACTTTTCCATCAGGTTCTGGCTGTATGTGTAATCAAGTTAACAATTTAAAGTTTGTTTAGGGCTCTTCAAAGTTAGTTTTCGCGCCTTTTGCCCTGCGTGCGTCCGTTGTTGTAATACGCACACTGCTTAAGTTAAAAATTCGCGCCAAAAACACCATTCTCGATCCAGTCCATTCACAGAAAATAGACCTCCGTCGTGATGAAATTTTGAGGTGCTTATAAATTAATCTCTCTACTATACAATTTGGCCAGCAAAAAAATAGTTAATGCAGTAACTTACAATAGATAAGCATCAATTTTTTTTTCAGTGCAAAAAAATTTTTTTTCAGCGTCATTTGTTTGTACGTTGATGGTTTGCTCAAACTATAGTTGCAATAAAAAATTGTATTCCTACCACAGGTTCTACTGTAACCATCGGAATCTTCATAAAATTTATCAATTTTTTTTAAATCCGTGAGTACACTCTCTTGTGTTTGTATTGGTGCACTTTCTGTGGACCATAAAAAGTTACAGCTCTATTCTAAATACCACATGATTGCAGGTTATTTAAATTATTAATTTTCATTTTGAGTTCGCATGATTCAGAAAAATGAATTTAAAATAGATAACATGACAATTTATAACAGCGATCTGAATTTTGTTCAATTTGGCCTGATGTCATACCAGTAATTGTGCTACAAACCAGCTTAAGCTTGCTTGCTCAATTTGGAAAGCTGCATTATGATTTCAGACCTAATTAATTACATTCAGCGCTGTTCAATCACCATGCCGGTGAACTGTTCTTCACTGTAAGTAACAATATCTTAATAAAAAAAATAGGCAATCGAGGACTGCATGTGGCTGTGTATTGGATCCGGATGTGATGTAATTATGGTCTTGTTTTTAAGTTCAAAACCTAGCAACCACAATTACACAATGAAAAAAACTCCAGAGGTAATAAGCCATTTTGCAATAAAAGTGTCACTTGATCGCAATACCGAAAATTAACGGCATGTGCTAAAACATGGACTGGACTTTGGACTTTGGACTTTGGACTTTGGACTTTGGACTCTGGACTTTGGACTTTGGACTTTGGACTTTCAACAAATTTATATTCAAAAAAATTAGAAATGACTAAAGACACATTTATTTATATCCAAATACATCCAGCCAATTTTATGCACTTTAATTTATACTGTTGCACTGCAGCAATTCTATTACTGTGTTCCATGACTGTTCTCCATATTTAGATCATTTTTATAACATTTTGAAAAGAATCTGTGTGACACTAAATTGTTTTTCTTTTGTGCTAATCAAATGAAAAAATTTTAATAACTAGAAATTTCCCATATGTCCACATCTAACCCCAGGAGTGGTGATGATGATGATAGTGATGGTGATGATTATGATTATGGTAGTGATGATGGTGATGGTGGTGATAATGGTGATGATAATGGTGATGATAATGGTGATGATGATGGTGATGATAATGATGATGATGATGGTGATGATAATGGTGATGATAATGATGATGATGATGGTGATGATAATGGTGATGATGATGGTGATGACGATGGTGATAATGGTGCTGGTGATAATGGTGCTGGTGATGATGGTGATGATGGTGATAATAACAGTGGTGATAGTGACGATGGTGATGATGATGGTAGTGATGATTATGGTCATGGTGATGATAATGGTGACAATAATGATAACAGGTGATAGTAATGATGATAGTGGTGATGATGATGATGGTGATGATGATGATGGTGATGATGATGAAATTTGCCTCATGTAAATATAGCTGTTATTATGGATTTTTTTGTTGTTTAACAGGTTTATGGGAAGACTTCTCATCTGAAAGCACATCTGAGATGGCACCGAGGGGAGAGGCCATTCATTTGTACTTGGGTAATATCACTATTAGTCTAATATTTCTTAACAGAGTTTATTGCAAACGACTGATATTTATATTGATATGTTAATAAACTCCCCTTTTTTTACTTACTTTTTGTCAAGATCAAGTAAAAGTAATGGAAACCGGCCATAAGATTTTTTTTGAACTGGCAAATGAAAATGCATTTACCTACATTTTAGAGATCACCTCTAATATTTAATGTTAAAAGTTGTAATGTATAAAATTATATATGAATGTGAAGAGAGATTCTACCTTGACATAAATTCTCAGTGCTGTCAGTGTGGTAGCAGACTGTGATAAGGATTCATAATTTGTAAAATCAAAGATGGATCTGTGACAAGCACTTCGGAGTGAAAGTTAGGGTTACGGAGAATCGCCGCATCATCTTTGATTTTACAACTTATGTAAAATTATATACACAATTTATATGTTCCAGAAGATTTTTGTGATTTCATTCTGCAAGAGTATTTGATTTTAGAGGAGTAGAGTGAATAAAATAAAATAAGATTAATGGAATACCTGTATTCATAGTCTTGATTCTGTTTAATACATAGAGGTCTCTAAAAACTCTACACTCATCAGTGTAGGGAGAGTCAAAGACTCATGTCCACTTAAAAAACTACAGAAACCGGAGATAAGCGCTGGCTCCATGGGCCACTTGGTTCGTAAAGAATTTAGCTTATATATAAAAATATACCATGTTTAAATAAAGTTAAGAGAATAATTGTTATATTTATCTGTTATAATCTGCTTTTCAAGCCAAATATTGAAATTTACCTTTAAATGCATGTACAGTAATTGCATTTACACATTAATATAATCTTCACAGAATTTTAACACTTACTTTCTTTTAAAAAAAATCTTTTTAAGCAAAACCAGTACGAGATAAATATATACTTAGGCATAAAATTGTATGAACACAATCATCAGGTTAATGAAAGTTTTGATAATAAAAATATAGTTTTTTATTTATCAGGTATAATCTACTTTTAATGCCAAATTGTGTTAGCGAAGCGGAATGTATAAGAGCTGATAAAATTTGATTTCTTGAATTCCCCCAAGACCAAAAGCCAAGAGTGTATGAATTATGCAAACTTTTGTATTTGCATATCAGTATTTAAGCAAAGGGAGCAGAAGCAGCCAGCCATTGTAGTCTAGTTCTCAAACGTTTAATCATTTTGAAGTTTTATTAATATTTGGAAATATCGATCTATATGATGTTGTATACTGTACGTATGTGTGTAAATGAGGAATTAAATGGGTTGTTCTCACTTGCTAGACCCGGCCGCACCGAATTTCAGTTGTTGTTTAGTTGCAAGTAGAGGGAATTCAGGAATAATATTTTTCTTGTTAGTGTTTTTTTTTTTTTGCCGCTAAAAGCTGGTAACTTGGCCAGTTTAATGAGGTGTTGATTTTTTTAATTATTTTGATTTAAAGTTTAGGGTAAAGATGTTGCATTGGTTACAGTAGATTTCACCTAAAAGCTGACAACTTAACTTTGGGAAACTTAATTATTAAAAAAGATTATTTTTTGAAATCTTTACATATCTCCAGCAATGCATGCAGTCTGGTTTATTTTTCAAATCAGCTTCACAAATAACTTTCAAATCGAAGTTTTATTTGCTGTACTTAACAGACCAAAGTTGCGTCTCAACTTTTTGAATTTCCAGGCATGCAGTATTGCCCTTAAGATTTTCGCTAATGAAACAAAATCTAAAATGTTATGTCGATTAAATGCTTTTGTTTTTTGTACGTCTATAAAATACTAGTTTTCATTCTAAAATTTGAAGGAGAGTAATTAAAATGTTTTAGCGATTAGAAAATGCATTGTTATAATGAATGGTGATAAAATTTTTTTGTTTTGCTACAGAAATAATGTTCCCCTGCGGATTAATTAAGAGAGTTTTGAATTTAGGGCCTTTTGTTATTATTTACCCCACAGTATTAGAAGCATTTGCTCTAAGCAATATTAACATTGAGACTTTGCGTGCGTTATAGGTAGATATCGATACAAATGCCCGTTTAGTGTTATCTTAATAGTTTTTGGCGACATTAGGCCAATAATTGCAGTGTTTAAAAACCATTTCTAATTTCAAGAAGATAATTGAATGTTTTGACAACGATTTGTTGAGATAATTTCATATCGGTCATGCCCAATTGCGAGTTATTTGCGGGGCTATTAAAATCTTTGAATATCTGTTTTTAAAAATATGTTGATGACTGTTAGACTTGTTGTGTATGTGTGGGTTCAGTGCGACCGGTTGTTTAGAAGTAAACGACTACATCTAGAACAGCTAGAATTATTGATCTTTTCTTTATGTCTAACTAAAAGATTGCTGATTTTTTAAAACTAGTAAAATATTTGAAGCGCTTTTGTCATAGATTTGTAAGAATTGCTTCCGTGAAGAAGCACGTTTCGTTTCTTTGGTAATTAATTAATATACTAGTGGAAATAATATCGGATATTCGTTTGTATTGGAGTATTTGAAGCCCGGGTTTACATTCATTTCAGTGTTACTAGCTGTTGAAACGTGCAGTAATGTTTGCCTTCATATGGCCATTAGAACATTGTTAGCAGTTTTTTCATTCTTGCAGTAACCAGAATTACTTTATTCACATGCGACTTTTGTAATGGACACAACGGCAAGGAATTGTAGTCATTTATCAGTGGTATACACACTGGCTAGTTCATTTTGCTTAGAAAATGATAGTGTAATAAAAGGTGTTTGCAATAGGTGCGACCTATATAGCTATTTGGGCCTTTTGTCGGGGTTGAATATCCGCAAATGACAAATAATCTAAAATTTCACTTTGTAGCAAAGTTACGGCGGCCTTGCATGTGGCAAGAGTTTCACCAGGTCGGACGAGTTGCAGAGACACTTACGCACACATACCAAAAGGAAGGACCACGTGTGCCATGTTTGCGGCAAAGCTTTTGGAAGGAGTGATCACCTCAACAAACACGTGAAGACACACCTGTCAAAGATTCCACAGAATCAAGGATAAAACACAGTAAACTTGATTAAAGAAGGGTCCGATTGGTTTCCCTAGATTTTAATACACTTTAAAATTGCTCATTTTATTATGCATATACAAACGTAGAAATGCGATGCATCAAGTCATGATTAAATCGATATTTGTCGAAAAACAATTCTAACATACAATTCTTAAACTTTTACATAATCTTAAATAATTTGAGTAACAAGAAAAGAAAAAGTATGTTTGGTAAAATTTAAAAATGAAATATTCTTTGGTTTAACTGAAAGAAGTAGTGAGTTGATTAAGGCGATACCTTTAACCTTTAAACTTTTTTTTAGGTTGTTATGAAGTGATAGTGTATTTCATTTGGTTAGGATTTTTAAGATAAAGTTTTTGGTCCTTTCCCTATTTTAAAAAGGAGTTTCGAGGACAATGGGAAAGTAAATTCGAGGACCGGTTTTAAAAAAATATGTTTTGTTCTGCTTTGAATAAAGTTAACCTTCTATAGGTTACCTAAAATACGCTTTCGTGCTAAAAATGTACTCTATTTAATAAACCGTTTATTCAGTAAATTTTAGATATTTTAACGCATTTCGGGCGATTTTAGAAGCTCTAAATTTTATAATTTTGAGGGCCTGAGGAGCATATCCCCAAGAGAGCTTAAGCGCCAGGCCTTCTCGTTATCACGGAGGCTAATCGGAACTAAACTGTTGGCGGATGTCCTGTATCTGTCTGAACTCGTCATGCGGTCGTGATGATCGTCACGGAGGCCTAAAAGCTTCTTTTTAGCTCCGTGTTGGTCTGTCAGAACTACGAAGTTTTTGTATCAAGCGAATGGCTTTAAGCACCTTCAGAGTCAGTTTTCGCGCCTTTTTACCCTGCGTGCGGCCATCGTTGTAATACGCTTGCTGCAGAAGTTAAAAACTCGTGCCAATTCCGTTCTCGATCCAGTCCGCTTACGGAAAATAAACCTCCGTCGTGAAGAAATTGATGTTCCAGTGCTTAAGCTCTTTACTAAATTCGTTCCGCGGGCCCCGTCGTACCTTCAAATTTTTCGGCCCAAGGGTTGATTTCAATCTCCCCTCTCCCCCCCTCTTTGAGGTTATTGAGTTGTGTATAAAAGCTCATCTTTCAAAAGTTGTTAAATGTTACTAAGTTATACTATTTAACACATTTTTAATAATTTGAAGTCGAGTAAATACTTTTTGACGTTTCATGACGTTTTCGTTTATACATTCGAGGTTGTAGAATTTTTTTGTCATGTCAAGTAGTATTTATTGTTTGTAATATACGAAAGCTTTGTATTTTTATATTTCTTATTTAATATAAACAACAATAAAAATAGTGATTTCTGTGTTTTGTTTCTTGTCGTGTCGGGTTTTGATGAAGGGGGAAAACAGCTTTGAGGTTTTTTTAGCAAAAGCTTATTAAGATGAATACAATAAATCAGCTATGTTTATATCATTAAACTTGTACTAGGGGAATCTGAAGAGTCGTGGCCCGAGAGGATCGCAGCTCCGGACCAGGGTTGTGCCTGATTAGTGCAGGCGAGCTTGGCCATGTGTCTTTGT
>JAPEIX020105993.1:0-10112 GCA_026122405.2 Zoanthus sansibaricus
GAAAGAAAGAAAGAAAGAAAGAAAGAAAGAAAGAAAGAAAGAAAGAAAGAAAGAAAGGAAGGAAGGAAGGAAGGAAGGAAGGAAGGAAGGAAGGAAGAAAGAAGAAATAGGTAAATAATACTTCATTTAGCGTCAATTGTGAAGAACGTGGTTGTCCAATCTCCCCAGCCAGAGAGTAAAGTTTAATTGTTCAACGTCTCAAATTATGGCATGAGAGTCAAATTTGCAGAGGGAGGAAACCCGGAGCACTCGGAAAGAAACCCTCCCGGAGTCAGATTGAGATCAAGAAATTTAAGCCCACGTGCAGTTCCCAGAACTAGATCCCGGATAATAGAGGTGGGAGACGTGACTGATGATCAATACGCCAACCTGACTAGTCATTAAACGAGGGATGTCCTGAGAGTGCTCGATATTAGAAGAGATGAACAGAAAAACATGTAATACAAGAACACGTTAAAAAGGTTAGCAATATAAAACGAGTTTGCTTCCTCAAACAATTACCAGGAAAGTATTGAAAAACAAAACTTCCGGAATGGGAAGATTAAACAACGTGCACAATTGACGTCACTTTAAACAAGCTCACCATTTATCATCTCCAGCCATTCTTTCCGGTTTACTAAATAACTTAACACAGTCCTAAAACGAAAGCAATAAAGGTGAATACATGAATAGTTATTGTAGTATAAATAACAGAAATACTGTAACACAGGCCTGGAGATTTCAGAAATTTTGGGAAACTAGTTTTCGGTTCCGTGTATCAGATTCATGGGAGATCATAAAAAAGTAGGGCTGGACTTTTATAATAAGTACATTTTTAGTAAGCAAACTTTACGTAATTTTGGAAATTGATAGATTAAATTAGTTATTCGGTATATTTAAACAGCTATCCGAAATCCTCTCTTCTCAGTGTTATACTCAATGCGTTATCACTTTGCAATAGCTATTCTTATATTTTTTACAAATCTAAACAACTGATTCTGTTCATATCGCCATCAGAAACCATTTTTCGGTTCCGTCATTTTGCCAACACGGAACCGACACGTAACCGGAAACGATCGTTTCGGTGATATATCCAGGCTTGAAACAACTAGCATAGTGATAGCATAAATTTTGGTAACAAGGGAAGTAATACTGACTAACTGAGTTTTCTACGAGAACGCATCCTTATTTGAATTTTTTTTTTGAAGACTGCAAATTGGCCGCCCCTCTAGGTTTTTTTCAGGGGCTTTGGGCCTCGCTTTCGTGTACATCAATTACGTCAATTCTTTGCATGTGCTCCTTGGTTCTTCTTCGGCTACCTGTACGTTTGTCGTTTGAACGGTGCGCCGGAAACGTATTGAACAGTCTCATGTTTAATAAATAACATTTTCCAACTAATTGCATTTTAGGCAACTGGGTCAGTTCACACGAAAGTCGAACGTTCCTTCATCGAGCCACGTTCGATATCCGATAGAACGCACTCCCTAACTTTTGATTACTACTAGCAGTGTGTTTCTTAAGGTTTGGGAAGTGAGGTACACTAGAAGGGAAAGCAGGCACACCTGGAGTGGGTACGATGTCATCAAACGCCGAATGTTCAAGTATCTAGAGAGGTCTGGGGGATTCCCAGAATTATTTTAAACTATCGAGTTCTGAAAAATAATGCAATTTCAAGCATTTGAGAAACCAATTTCTTAAAACTTGCAGTCCTAAAGAAAAATACCAGGTTTTCCTTTTGAAAAAGTGGCTATCAACTTTTTGTAAGAGGATCAAGTCACAACAGCACCTATGGAAGGGATAACTTAATAACACTTTACTGTTGTGACTTCAAAAAGTTGCAAGACTCTGTTGCTGGGGAAAGGCAGTACAGCCGTTGGGGAACGTCCGTACAATTTACCGGTGTACCGGCCTTAGGAAACACACTGAGTCTAGTATTGAAATATTTTAATAAAAACTTCACGAGGTTCAACACTAATTGAGATATCAAACAGGCTGGGTGATCTGAAATGCCACAAGTAGCCATTACAAAGAAAACCTAGCCCAGGCTGAGTTTATGTTAGAGAGACTTCTCTATTAACGGGGCTAACACTTCAACCCCTCTCTCATATATCAATCGGTCCAACATTTCAACCCCTCTTTCCTTTCCATAGCAACCAGACTGACACTTCAACCCCTCTCCATTCTAGCAACCAGACTGACACTTCATTATCAATCAATCCAACTTTGATCCGGGTTTATCCCCATAAATGGGGGTGGCTGCATGGATTTACTCCACTTTGGTAGCAATACTCTCACTTTTAACATTTCTCGAACTTCACCTATCCAATTCTTGCTCTTGCTGTCACAGCTGCCTCACAACCACAACCTGTAAGCAGAGTTTCCACCTCTTCACACAACTCCTCCACCGGTTCCACTAATCCATCAACTTGCTTCTTGCATCTTCCACACACAAAATCCCCAACCTCGGGGTGACCCTCTTTACTGTTGTGCATCTTCCATTGATCCATTTCCACACTTCACACGCAACACTGAGTTTCCCATTACTCACTTCCCACAAATATCACATGGATCAGCCTTAGTAACAGACACTTCACCTTCTGCCCCCTTCAATCGCTTGGTCTCAAATGCCTCCTTCCATTTCCAGAACTTCTGCCTCAGTCCCCCTATTGGTTCGCTCGTCAGAACCAAATCATCTGCATACAGCATCTCACTCATCACACTCTCTGTAACTATGCCAATCTCTATGATCACAGCAACAATAAGTATTGTTTTTTGTAAACAGTTTGAAGACTTTACTTGGGAAACTTGGCAACTTGATTACGATGGACATCTCTGATAAATGCAAGATTCAAATAGCTGGTTGTCTTAATAATCCATATGCCAAGCTTCTCAACCAAGGTCTTCAAATACTTACTTACTTAATCCTCTTCGTACCAGGCCAAAAGGTCTTCAAATATTTCACAAAAAAAACAATACTTTTGCTATCAACAAAGTCAGTTTACACAACTTATGATGTAATCTAACTAGATATTCAAATTAACATAAATATGTTGAAAATATGATACTAAAAAAATTTTAACATAAAACTTCAAGTTTTAAAAGAAATCTTTTCAACAAACACATAAAAAAAATTGCTTTCAAATTTTTAACTTTAAATATATACACTTTAAAGGTAAACAAAAGGTAAATATAAATAGGACCAAGTTGATGCTGATGGGTAGAGCTCCTGCTGTTAGGCCACAAAGGGGAAAAAGTACCCATGTGGGGTTTGCACCAAACAGTTGGGTCAAACTCAATGTGGTGTCAATGTTATAATTATTATGAAAGGTAGTGCCACCAGAAATGTTTGGGGCTCAGAAATCAGAGAAGCTAAGCTAAATCCTTTACAAGCCCAAAGGCCCATGGAGCCGGCACTTATCTCTGGTTTCTGCAGTGTTAAGCGGATGAGAGTCTTTGACTCCCCCTGGATGGGACACTAATCCATCGCAGGTTAGCACCCAGCAAATGCTGGTACTCATTTACCTACCCCGGAGGGATGGAAAGCTGAATTGGCGGAAAAGAAGGTCACACAAATAATCGAATTTCGGTAAACCATGTGGTTGGAAAGCAGAGATCTTACCAACTGCGCCAACCACGTCCGCCCAACGTAATTATCCCAATCCCATGATAAATTATCTTTTACTTGGAAAAGTACTATATTGTATGTTTTTGCTTGATTACCCCAAGCCCATAATAAATTATCTTTTTCTTAGAAAAGTGCTTTGTTGCATGTTTTTGCTTGATTACCCCAAGCCCATAATAAAATATCTTTTTCTTAGGAAAGTACTTTGTTGCATGTTTTTGCTTAATCAAGCAAGTCATAAAGTATTTTTTAAAGAGCATTGTTAGTTTTGCTTAATGATTTCAAGCCATTAATAAAGGGGTTTTTTTCTTAGTAAAGTAAATTGGGTTTTGCTTAATGATCTCAAACAAGTCGCAACTGAAATATTTCTTTATAAAATGTCTGTTTTTGCTTAATGACCTCAAGCTAGTAATGTGTAACTTTTTCTTGAAAAATACATTACTGATTTTTAATTAATGGTCTAAAGCCTAGTAATAATTTTTTTTTTTGGAAAAGAACTTCGTTCCTTTGCTATAGTATTTTTTAGGAAATTATATTTGTTTTTTTCTTAATTATCTCAAACCGGCTTTAAAGGTTTTGTTTTTTGGAAAAGAGCAATGTTTACTTTTGCCTAATGATATCAAGCTAGTCATAAACTTTTTCTTGGAAAAAATGTTTTGTTGAATAACCTCGAGGCAATCGTAAATTGCTTCTTGGGGAAAATGGTTTTGTTGAAAAACTTCAAAGCGGTCTTAAATAAAATAAAAATTATTGTTTTTTGATGAATTAATTTAATCTAGCTATAAAATTTCTTATTTGGAAAAAAATATGTTTTTTTTAATAATTGTCATCCAGACAGGAAGCAATTCCTGCTATTGCGAGTTCTTCCGCAGTCGTGAGGCAAAAACAAGGGAAAATCTGCAGGTGTGAGAATGATCGACAGAAACTTGGTAGAAATTTCAAAACCATTTATTATTTTCAACACAAATTAAAGACGGTATATAAATTCAAGTAAAGTGTTCAATTCTAAGACAAAACAAACCTGAAAAGCTCTTTTGGATATGAGAAAAGCTTGTTTCTATTTGAAATCTGGCCTAAGTTTCCATTCCCGCTAGGCATCTGGTCTTTTTCTCGGTATGTATACTGAGAAATAAAACATTCAGCGACCATTTCAAGGAAAATTTAATTCAACTGAATCAATAGGATTTGTTTTCTTTACAATGGATGAAGGAAAAAGGATGTTACTTTTTCTGAAGGAAACTTGTGTATTCTAATATTTTAGGAGAAGGAAAATTTTCCCAATGGATGACTCAAAATTGAACCAAATGCGATCAAATCTCGCGTGATGGACGCAGCGAATGTCAGTTTTAACAATGAACTGTCAGATATAATCTAGCAGTTGCTCCTATTCAAATATCAGTATTTATACCTGCGTCAACGGATTTCACAATCGGTTTATCGCTGTTTAGCGTTTGTCGTTTAGCAATTGAAAATCGAGTGTTTCCTTTGCTCTCAAAAATTAACAGAAAACACAGTTCTGGCAAAGTTCAGTGGCAACCCTCGAAAAAGTTAATGGCCGATTTGAAATTTCAATTATAGACAATGCCTTAATTATTCATTTTGAGAGAGAGCAAGAAACTCGGAATTTAAAACTCACGACTTCACTTAATTTAAAAGCCCTGAGCCAAACTTTTTTAATGAATTGTCGATTCATCCCACGCTTTGTAAATATCTATTTTCGGGTTTAACTTCCTCATTGTTCATTTGAAGTACAACATTTCTGTTAAGCATATGAATATTTTTCTTTTGCCTGGAGCTAAATCGCATTATGATTTTAGCTGTTTTTTTAATATTCGAAGTTAACCTTTATTAAAATTCAAATGGTAAGCAAGCTTGTCGAAGGTTTTTAAGTTTACAAAACCTAAAAATTAGTTATAGAAATAAAAATGCTTGCAACGGATTATGTGATTAGTTTGGATAAAACCGAATAATGAATTCCTTGCTCAAAAGTTTTAAAACGAAAAAGCGAAGAAAGCATAAAGCCATTTACTCACCTATTTTACCATCTTTGTTAACGTCAAAACGACGAAAAACACAAGTCGCCAATTTGGAGGCATCGCCTTTTTGGAAAACTTTCTTGTACATTTCGATAAATTGCTCCTTCGTCAAAAAGCCACCGGGACAATCTTTGAGAAAACCTCGATACCATGATTTCAACTCCTTTTCATCGAAATTTGTACGTCGGAGTAGATCATCGAGAACTTGTGGCTCAAGTTTGCTCTGTTTTTTCCCCATGATCAAGAAAGCAAAGAAGGTTATGCAATTATTAATCTGTTTAAAAATATTCCAAAGAACAGTGAAAGACAAAACCCTCACGAAGAACTTTTCAGCTTAATGTCTAACTGAATGACCGCTCACACAATGTCGTTATGAGTCAATTTTACCGCTTCGAGGATTTTTGGCTTGCGCGAGCTAAGTACTCTGTCAATAAGTCTTCGCCAGCTGCCTCAAATATTATAACAATATTAATAATAAAACTTTTGTAGCCTCCCACTTTGATATCATTCACCGCATTGGTAACTAGAATTCATCATATTTTTTATCCATCTGCGACCAAACTTGCACGATTTTTTAAACCAGAAAATTTCTTCAAAACTTATTCTACGGCCAAATCTGAACGTGATAAAATCTCAAACAAAAATTTTGGAATTCGCAATAAATTACACCTTGCCATGTTGCTCCTTCATAATTTCCACTGAAAAAACAAAACCCATTGTTATTTTCCCGATAAGAGCTTTTAATATTCTTTTTTCAATTGTTGTTTGAATCCCATATTGGTGTTTTTACAATGAAAATTGGCAAAAAATTTTAACCACTTTCCATCGGTCGGCGGAAATATAAACGGGTCACCTATATATCGGAATAATTTTACTTGGCTCGCCATTTTCACTATAAATTATGCATACGAAAACTAGTATCTATGAAACCGCAAATAGCCTATTTCACATGAGCCGAAGATTTTTATGAAGTGTTACATGCGGTTTTCTTGTGTCTTTGTTAATTCACTGAAACGCAGGATTATATTTATCTAGACTCAAAAAAAACACGACAACTCCGTAACGGTAAATATTTTTGAAAAATTCAATATTCACTTATTAAAATTTATAATTAGATCAAGGCTTAAAAAACTGCATGGGAAAACAAATGTCTTTGGAAAAGGAGGTGTTGTTTTTTTAAAAAAAATTTCCTCGACAAACTTTGAAAAAACACCAAAAGTTATCAAAATTATAACGTTAAATTTCATACTTTCCGAACCAACAGCACTTTGTTATTTAGGTATTTTAATTTAATGGCAAACTGCCTTCGACCACATGGCAAAAAATTCATTGCCAAATTTTTGGCGTTAAACGACGTAATTTGCAACTTGTGACAGCAAATTAAGCTTTAATTGTTATTTACATATCTAAAACTCAAACAGGAAATATTTTCATACGTTTATTTAAATAGTCATCACCATTCTTAGTTTTTGTAACAGAGTAATTGACTTTATGATCTGAGTTAAGGTTACAAACATTATGAACTGATCCGAGCATCGACGCTTCAATTTTTTTTTCTTTTTTTTTTTTCAATTATCTGAGTGAGATAAAATTGAAAGTAGAGAGAATCATCGGAGTTTGTTCATATCAGCTCAGATCAACAGGAAGCATAAATATGCTACTAGGTAAGAGATAATGCTCCATTTATGAAACAGAAAGTTTAACCCCCTATTTTAGCATCTGTAGAACTGACATCGTTTTCAATATAGACTGACAAAGATTGTCATTTTTTAAAACCGCATATTTTACTGGGAAAAATTCCATATTTTTTCCGGCCTTAGTTTTTATAAGATAAGGAATAATTATTTTTAATCAAACGTAAAACAGTAGTAGAAAAAGTCAAGGAGCAATATTTCTACTACTTTAAGTATAATAAAGTTATATTAGACGAGCATTACTCCATTAGTAGAGAAACATTAATTATTTTTATATATAATGTTTTGCACTGCACGACCCTTTCTTGGTCTCGCTTTTATTCTTGACTTTTGTGATACCGGCTTCAATAAATTTTAGCCATTTTTACTACAAACGTTTTTCTAAACAAAACTGTTTTTTAAATAGAGTATTTACTCTTATTTCTTCTTTATAAGACCAACTCCCCTTCAAATTAAATTACACCAGATATTGAAAGGTCTTATATTATAAATGAACATGGATGGCTCTGCTATTATGAAATTAGATATTGAAATTAAAAAAATAAGTTATGCACGCTCCTAATTTAGTTATGTAAAATAAAACCAAGGCTCTTGTTTCTTCGCTATCTAGTTACTATAGCGCAGGTTGAAAATGAAAAGAAAGGAGTTATAAATATGTACAATGGAAGTCCTGAGTCGAATTATTAGTGTTCAATTTCCTGTTTGAATTAAATGATATATCGGTAAAATTTAATTGTAGCCTAACACTCCTGTATTGATAAAATATAAAATGCATCCGAGCTTTCGTCGATCAACGGCATCATCAACGATATATTTTTATCATTCTACTGAAGGACAACCTCCATGAATTTAATGAGTTTTATTGCATCTCAGTTATTATTAATAATTACCCCCAAAGCCAAAGGTGAGGTGAATATATAACGCGAAACGTGAAGCATCGACCCTTAGGGGATAACTGCTTTAGTATATGGAATAAAAAGGCACTTTATTTTCAAAGAAACCGTACAATGTAAACCTTTTCCCTGTTTTTAGCACAACTGCTTCTTGTCATTTTGACTTCTCCATCAAAATCAACTAATAGTATAAGTAATAGTTAACAATTATCCCCCGCAGTGGAGGTGGCTTGTGGTCGATATCTATCAAGCCGTGGAGCGGCGAGGAAAATATCTATCACTAGGCACCGACACTTAGGGGGATAATTATTTTAGTACTTTAAACTAGCAAGTGAATAACACTTCTTCAAATAATCTGTTTTAAAATAATCTTTATTAAAATTAGGCCAAAAACAAGTGTCGCAACCAGTCTTCCGCAATCTATCTCCCGCACGGCCAATCCGAGCGCAATTTATTTTTTCACGGCTGAGTGACCGACGTGAATAGTGCAGGATATTCGGTGTTTGAATAACCAATCAGAGCACACGGAAAATATTCTTCACCAGCCTGCTTAGTACTAAACTTTGTTAGTATGAACCTACAAACGGTCTAACACGCATCCTGCATTCTGATTGGCTACTCTACTAGAGGTCTATTTGTGATAACCTACTAGTAGAGAAAAGATGTCGGATGAAAATAGTAACGAGCCCCGTTTTGCTATAATATCAGAGGATTTCATCGATTATTTAATTTGTACATTCTTTTTTGACGGATTTGTAGTTTATACTAAAACAACTAGACCTCTCGGCCTCTGGAATACAAGTTTGAATAATCCATTTGGCCCACGTCCTCATGGGCTATTGACTCGTATAGTCCATTCGTCCTCGAGGTCTATTTGTAAATAAGACAAGAACCAAAATAGTCTCTTAATTTTTTAATACTCAATTTGAGCTCACTGCATTTCACATACGCAGTACATACACTTGAATCAAGGAATCAAATAAATAAAACATTAGTTGTAAGGGCTTAAATCAAACAGAATAGTACTGAAATAACAAGAAAAAAACAATTAACATAAAGTATAACATAAACCAAAACGTAAGATAACATAACTAAGTAAACGTAATTATAAGGTAATATATAACAAAATACAACATAACGTGAAGTAACATAAACCAAAACGAAACATAACATAACTAACATAATTACCATGTAATATAAAACAAAACTCGACACAACATAACTGATCATAACTTAGTATGCAACCTTAGTTCACTGTCCTATATCCTCGTGCGCCTTAGGTCGAAATCAATCACAAGATTTAGCATTATGTTTTGAAAACGTCTCAATCATGTATTATTATTAATAACGCATAATTTTATGTGTTAACTATTGAAAATGACTTTGTCCGCAAGATTTACAGAAGTACAAGAAGACGAAATTTTAGAGATTATAAATGACTCAATCCCAAAAAGCACAAAGCTTTTTAGGATTATGTTACCTTAATTACGTTAGCTATGTCGAGTTTTGTTTCATGTTAATGAAATGTTTTAATGCAGCTGAAACCAATTGTAGATTTGCACGCAATTTAGGTATCCTGCTGATGAACAGTAATTATTTTGTTATTAATTTTTTTTTTTTTTTTTTTTATCTGTATTCTTGTTATGTCTGTTCAGATTCGTAATTACCTTATAATGTTAGTTATCAGTTACATTTTGGTTTATGTTGCCTTACGTTATTTCGTTATTTTGAGTTTTGTTTTATGCTACCTTACAATTACGTTAGTTATATATGTTGAGTTTTGTTTTATGTTACCTTACAATTACGTTAGTTATGTTGAGTTTTGTTTTATGTTACCTTACAATTACGTTAGTTATATATGTTGAGTTTTGTTTTATGTTACCTTACA
>JAPEIX020106021.1:0-16945 GCA_026122405.2 Zoanthus sansibaricus
TTGTTGCCTAAGAATGTAATTGTTTTCAATCAATTTATGTCTTTGTGGTTGTGTTTTTTAAATATTCGTTTAAATGAACTCGTCGATTTATATACTGATTTTAGTGAAGACAAATCTTCTTCGTTTTATACTTTGCCGTTTAAAGGGTAATGACTTCAAACATAATTTAGATGTTTGGCAGTCTTTTGTTGCAGCTTTTATAAGTTTTTAAGCATTGTTTTACTGCACAATTTCCTTGACCGCTTTTAAATGATTAGTCGTGTGATAGAATGATTTTTTTTTTCAGATTTGATGCTACTTTTAAAATCAAAACAAACAGAAGTCTGAGAGGTCCGTACCCGAGTCCGTACCGTAAGTTACGGACCTCGAATCGACCAATCAGAGCGCGCGAAATTAGTCGGCCATATAATAAAAATCATTATTGGCTGTTATATTGATGTACCTTAAAATTAATGTGAGCACAGCCTAAAGCCATGGCATATTTTTTTTTCTGTTTGTTGTTTTGTTTATTTTATCTTCCATAATCCTTAAATTTTTTGCCCCTGTTTTTTTTGTTTTTATTACTTGTTGTTTTTCTGTTTTGACCGCACCGCCCAGCCATTTAGCTCGATTAGCCTATGCTATTTCTAAGTGGCTGTGCTCTCAGTAACGTGCAAAACTTCACTTTCTCTTTTTCTTTAAGTAATTGACTGTAAATATCAGAGGGCACAAATAAAGATGTTTGTTGTTTAGTTTTGTTTGTTAAATAAAACGAGATACTGATAAAAAAAAATTCATTAGCTAGAACAAAATAGACAAGCATTTCTATATAACCCATTTTTATTTCTATTTCTTTTTATCATTATCAATGCAGGAAGCAGTAAATGGTAGTGGTATTGGCGCAGGAACAACCAATATGGAGGGATCTTCTGGTGCAGGTCACGGCGGACGGGGAGGCAGAGGAAATGGAAGCTCGTTAACTGGAGCATTTTATGGTAACATCATAAATCCACAAATGTTTGGTAGCACAGGAGGCGGTGGCAAAGCATTTGGCGGCGGCGTCCTCTTGATAAACTCTTCCCGTCTCACTTTAGATGGTGTCATAAAAGCGAACGGAAAAAATGCCGAATTCAAAACCAATCATGGTGGCGGTAGTGGTGGCAGTATACTAATCACTACAGGAATTTTTGAAGGATCTGGTTCTTTGGAGGCTAATGGCGGTGCAGGAGGTGCAAATGGTGGTGGTGGAGGAAGCGGGGGTAGAATCGCTATTCATTATGACCAAAGCACCTTTACTGGTACAACCACAGCTTTTGGCGGAGATTCTCCTGTTGAAGCTGGAGCGGCAGGTACAATATTCAAGAGAGACATACAAAACAATTTACGTACTTTAGAAGTACAAAATAATGGTCGGAAACCAAGCTCTGAAGATATCATTGATTACAAGACGTTAGATAAAGATAACGCACGCACCTGGATAACTCTCTCCTATTTAAGCCCTATGCTCCAAGAGACCACTGTTGAAGATGTTGAACTACCAGATGTACCTAAAACTGTACTTAAAGGTTACGAGTTTGACGAAGTAATTCTTGGAGGATCTGCTCATTTAGCTTTCGAGGGAAATCGCGATCAAATACGACTGCACTTAATAAAGAAACTTTCGGGAAACTTTCAAGGAGGAAGCTACGGATTTCTTCATACCGGACCTTATCAGTTTATTGTTATTTCTCAAACAAACCGTTATATCCCTGTGAACTTGAGAATCCATCGGGAGGGATATTTAAAGCTTCCACCTCAAGTGATGCTTCATAGGAACTATTTTTCCCTTAATGGGTATCTAATTGGTGTAAACCACCTTAGGATATCCGAGAGTGTTGTCACTTTAGGGGATCGTTCAGGAGCGGAAGTAACAGGATTGTTACGACATCGTCATTACTCTTTTAAAACTGTCACAGTCATGAACAGAGGAGTGCTTAAGGGTGCAGACACAAAAAACAAATTCACTTTTAAGGTTGACACTTTTACCGTAGAAGCAGGCGGTATTGTAACAGGAAGCAACATATCAGTTGAGTCAAAATTTCTAACAGTAAAAGAATCGGGGCAAGTAAACGTCGATGGGAAAGGAGTGGCGTGTGAATCAACAAATATCTTCTTTTCTGGTTCAGGAGGAAGTCATGCTGGTTATGGAGGTTTTGGGACCCAACAAATTGACAGATCGAAACCGTTTGATTCTGTTTTTCAACCCAAGGAGTTTGGCAGAGCAGGTAGATCAGGCCGCTCATCTTTCCCTTGCAATGGTGGTGGAGGAGGAGGAATTTTAAACTTTACAGTTAGTGGAACAATGACAGTTGAAGGAGCGATTTCTTCCAGGTATTGAAGATTTAGTAAAGTATTAATAAAGTTTTCACACAGGCCAAATTCTACAAGATTTAAGTAAGTACTCCCCCATCTACAACCATTCTGCTAACCTCCTCCTTTACATTCAACTTGTAACTGATTACATAGAATTGCACAGGCTTCAATATGTTAATGGCTTTAATTTTTTGATTGAAGTAATGGAAAACTGTAAGACATAAAAACGCTATTAAAAATGTATAAAAGTTATCAGGGATGAAATTATCAAGCCATCCAATTTTTCTGTTCCCTATGGGAATAGCTTAATATGTTTTATATAGGAAAACTAAACTATTTTCAGTCTTGTTAGTTAGAATTTTCCGTTGTTATCCTTCAACAAGTTGACGGCGTGCAACAAACTAATCAACACATAGAGAGTTATTTACTTGAATAACAATAAAGATCGAAATATGTCTTACAAACTTAAAAATGTTGTGTTTCTTTTCAAAAGAATCATTGTTATTTTGCATGGTGCAACACTTTAATATTTTCTTTTTTGAAAATCAAGCTGTAATTATTTAGCTTAATACTGAATAGGTTTTCAACTTTTGTACCATTAGAGGACTAAATTCAAAGGACAGTATCAGTGGAGGAGGTGCTGGAGGCAGTTTGTTCGTCAGTGCTAATCGCCTTGAAGGTCGGGGTGTATTCGATGTCAGAGGTGGAGATGGAGGTACGACAGCAGGAGGTGGGGGGAGTGGTGGTATTTTGGCTGTTTATTACAAGTTTTCCCAGTTACTCTTCGCGACTGTCATACATGGCGGAAAAGGAAAATCTAATGGCGCTTCAGGGTTTTACTTCCTTAAAGAAATCATCAGTGCCCAAGAGTCTTCTAAATTGTTTTTAAACAACAATGGACATGCCACTGTTAATACCCCAAGTGTCTTAACATGTGACCCAAAGCTTATTGATCTAAGGTAAGTTTCCCTGTCTTTGATGACTTACAGTCCTTTGCTCACAACTAGAAAAAAACATTTTGATCTTTTGTCCTTTTCAGCAAATCTATATATGTTTGTTATACTTCGTTTGTTGTAAAACGTGCTTGTTAGCACCATTGATTAGGGGGAATTCTTACTGATCTATGTATATGTGACAGGCTATTTTAATAGATAGATATCCTTAAACCAGTGTTTTTAACCTATACATAATTAGTAATGTATTGTCATTTTGCAGCTGAAGACAATCGAAGATCGATCGAAATATGTCTTAATGGAGCAGAAACCAATTGCAGAATTTTACGCAATCTAGGCATCCTGCTAATGAACAGTAACAATGTTTTGCTGTTTTTTCAGCAGCATTATAGCATGTCTGTTCAGATATCTATTTACAAACTCAAAAATGTTGTCTTCTTAAAAAAATTATTATCATTTTGCATGGTGCCACACTTAAATATTTTTTTTTTGACTATTAAGCTGTAATTATTTAGCTTAATACGGAGTATTTTGTGTGTGGCCTACCATTTAATTTCTTTGAAAATAGTGCATTAACATGATTAGATTTGTCCAATCGATCATTTGGCAGCCATCACGCGTACAATTGTTTTAAAACATTCCTTCTTAACGATGGCTGACACTTGTTACGTTGTGTTTCTTTAGGTTTAGGGAGATTAACATTCGAAAATCGGCGGTATTAACAATGATGTCTTGTGCGCCTGGACGACCAATGACGCTTATAGCTGACAAACTGTTGGGTGATAGAACTGGTTTGCTTATTGTCCAGAATTTCCACGATGTGTATCTCGGGGTCAGTGTTTTAAAACTTCCCAGCATGGAATTAGAGTGTAACTTGTACATCAACGTGAATGGTACATGTTCCTTACCTGCCGTAGTCACAATAAACAAAAACGTAGAGGTTAAAGTTGAAGGAAGCCTCGTTGGCGTAACTCATTTAACTGTAGCGGAAAATAGTCTGTTATCTCTAAAATTTCCAGGTCATAGCGGTTACAGAAAGACACCACAAAATGGACTCTCTTTGATCGCTTTTAAATCACTACATGTAAAGAACAGTGGAAGAATCAGGAAAGACGATCAAAATAAGGTGCAAATAACTACAGAATACTTACAAGTTGATTACCAAGGCATCTTAGATTCAGATATACCTATTCGCGCAAAGAAATCCGACATTCACAAGCTAGCAAAACCTCTCGCAAGAAAGAAATGTCCGCATGGTTTTGAAGTTATAGCTTTAGCTTCACCTAACATATATAATCCTTGTGGAACAGGCAAGCATATCTGGAAAATGTCTAATAAGTCCTACGTTATTCAAGTAAACGTTTCATATTCTGTAACAAAGATAGCCTTCAGAAGTGTTATGGTGGACGGTGTTTTTAAAAGACAGTCCTACATTGATACCGAAATAAGATACAAAATGATAGATGAAACACGTTTTAACATAACATACTACATCGCTTGTGATTTTACTAACTTCACTCTTCTCCCTGGCCAAGAGTGTACATTTGCGTATGGAAGTTATCTTTACGAAAATCTAGAAGTACAAGGTGGAGCACAAATCAACCTTTTGCCAGGGATAGTACGCAATCGTAAAAGTGTCATAAAAGCCAGACGATTAAAAGTTTTCACCGGTGGTAAGATTATCGCCGAAACGGCAAACTTCGACAGCCTAATCCCCTTGTCGTCTGGAGAGGGAGGAAGTTACGGTGGATTTGGTGGTGGTATGACCAATGAGCTAGCCTTATATGGAGACCTGAGATTTGCCAAAGAGTATGGATCCAGCGGTGGAGGTGATTCACTGCAAAGTGGTAAAGCTGGGGGAGTGGTTGATATTCTTGCTAATGCGTTTATCAATGATGGTACAATTGTTGCTTCTGGAGGTGATGGTACAGCTGGCGCAGGTGGGGGAAGCGGTGGCAGTATTTCTATTACAGCTGATACGTTTGATGGTTCAGGTTCTTTTGTTTCAAGAGGAGGTAATGCAGCGCTGCCTGGAAGTGGAGGTGGTGGCGGTAGAATAACTATTCACATTAATGGATCTAAAAGTAATTTCAGTGGTACATATGATGTAGGTGGGGGAAGTGGAAGTCTTGGAGGGTCACCAGGAACAGTATTTATCCGTCATAGACAGGGTCAGTCTTCCTACGACACTCTCATTATACAGCAGTTTGGTGAAGTCCCAAGTACATTTCCCAATTCATTATCGAACTTTACCTTTGACGAGCTTCATATTGTTAAAAACGCCGTTTTCGTAGTGAATGTGAAGGAGCTGCTAATAAAGAAAATCTTAACCGATGGAACTGGTAAAATAATAATTTTGAATGGGAAAAAACTTCAAGTTGACGAGTTTTTTGATCCTGAAAATAAATTAAAATGCGATCTTGAAGTGAGAATTGGAGGCAACTTCATTAGTCATCAAAAAACTGTCTTCAGCGGCCCAGGAAGTCCTTGTGTTATAAATAGTGGAATGATACAAGCTCAAGAGATAGTTATTGGAAGTTCAAAAGAAATGAGAATATCTGATTTTGGAGAATTAAGGTGCAGCTCTTTGACACTGGGAAATGGTGCTTTTCTTGAAACAGGAAAACAAGCATTCATTAGGTCTTCATCATTCGATTCGCAGTTTCAGCTGAAGCTGTTTACAGTTTTGTCTAATGCAAAAGTATCTTTCCTTGGTTCAAACGTAAAGTTTAAAGCAGACTCAATAACCCTTAGCAAAAATTCATCGATGACATCTAAGGCAGCATTGAAGCTTCTCAACATTAGTGCAAATACAATGTTGATTGACGGCGACGGCAAGTTAACAGTAAATGAAGGTGGGATGCTTAAAGGGCCAGGCACCCCAACAATTCCTGATTCTGGCTGTGGGCATGGTGGAGAAGGTGGCGGATTGAATGGTGGGGTTGCCTACGGTTCTCTTTTTGAACCAAGTCACTTTGGCAGCGGTAGTAAAGTACGTGGGGGCGGTATTATTCATTTAAATGTGAATGGGGTACTGACGTTGCATGGCTTGGTGACAGCGAATGGTGGCAGCTCAACCACTGGTGGTGCTAGTGGTGGAAGTATTTTGATCCGCGCTGGAACTTTACAAGGACATGGTTTAATTCAGTGTCATGGGGGAAATGGAAAACATTTAGTTGGTGGTGGCTCAGGGGGACGGGTTGCTGTCTATGCCGCGGACCAGTCAGAGTTTGTCGGAAAGACTACAGCATATGGAGGGTGCATTGGTCCTTGTGGCGCTGCTGGCACAATTTTTACGAAAAAAATGGTATTTGGTCTGTCTGCAAACGCTACAGTTGTGGATAATAATGGTCAAACTACAGAAGCTAAAACCGTGATTATGCATGAATTTCAAAAATCCTATACAATGCGCATACTTCGAATAATCAACAAGGCAAGGCTGGAAGTTTCTCCCATGGAAGAAGCTCGAATGAATATTGTAATCGAACAGCTACAAGGAGACAGAAGTGGGATCTTTTATGTCCGTTCGAACCAGGCCTTATCTCTTGGAGCAAGCAAAGCTGTGACTACAAGACCTTTCATGTTCCCTTGGGCGATGGTAGTTGATAAAGGAGCAGAGCTTCATCTTTCACCCAAACTTTTTATCACCAGGTATTGAAAGCAAAATATGAATATCTAAATATTGAGTTTATATTTTATATTAAAGTATTACTCTTGGTAACTGCATAACTATTCAGATCTGAAAGTAAGTTCTGTATTTACCCACTTGCCAATCATATGATACCAAAATTATGCACTTTGTATTTAATGGGGCCAAAACAATTGGCAGAGGTGCACGCATTTTAGGTATCCTTTGATGAACAGTAACTGTTTTGCTATTCATTCTCATCAGCATTCTAGTTATGTCTGTTCAGATATCTATTTGAGATAAAAACACAAAAATTTGCAAGTTTATAATACTAAGACTGCTGAGCAATTTCGGCTATTGACCCCAGGGAGGAGGGGATGTAAACTGAATTTACTTGGTGAGGACCTCAGCCAGGGAGGAGTAATCTGCATTTATTGAGCGTGATGATCCAAATTGCCAGCCTTCTTGTGTGACAATAGACCATTTCACAGTTCCTAAAAAGTAACCAAGCCTGTACATGAAATCGAGGCGAAGATTGACTTGGCATAGTTAGAGAAGTGGAAATAATTATCATAAGAAAGAAACGTATTAGCATGTCTATTATATCCACTTCTCTAACTGTGCAAGGTCAACCTTCGTCTCGGTTTCATGTAGAAGCTTGGTTACCTTTCAGGAACTGTGAAATGGTCTATTGGACGTTTAGGGTAAGAGCACAAAATCATTTTGGCAAGGTTAAGCGGTCATGAACGATCTTAGCCTTAAACGCCAGTCGGGGGAAATATTTTCAGTTTTCGGGGCTGGGTGGACGCGATTTCTAAAGAAATTGTCGTGTTTTTGATAATTTAAGGTTAGCCAAATTTTCCAAATTAGCAAGACATAATGTCCCAGGGAAGTCCAACTATATCTAGTTCTTTTTACAGAAAGGTAGGTTCAGAACCGGATTTGGGAAGGGAGGGGGATGGGACAGTATGTACGTATGTAATTCGAAATTAGTTCTCTTGTAAAAGAACTTAATTCCTTGAAAACCTGCAGAAATATATTCCATTTAGCCAACAGATCTGCTTAAAAAGAGCATTCTCTCAGGTGGCCTTTTCTAGATTGTCCAATACTCAATCCAAAGATACATTATCCAAAGATACCAAAATCAATGCTCTTGTAAAAGAAGAAAGACATACTTTTATGACCAGTGTCTTTGATACTCGATCTTGTAAATACGGCAGCCTTTATCTTCTCCCTCACCACATTTGCAAAGTGCAGTGCACGACATGTCAGATTTTGCACATTTGCATTGCCCTTTGCAACCTCCCTGGCTTTGAAAAGGATTTGGGAAATATTTTTATACTAATGTTTAACCCTAAAAATTTCTTAAAATCCATCAAGAAAGTTCTTAAAAAGTTTTAAAAGACAACAACGTTTCGGCTTAGATACAACGCCATTATCAAGTTAAATGCTAGAATAATTGTATTTATGTATTTCAGATTTAATTATTCTAGCATTTGACTTGAGAGCGGAGTTGTGTTTACGCCGACAACTTTTTAAGATTTTCTTAATGGATTTAAAGAAACTTTTAGCGTTAAACGTTAGATTAAAAATATTTCCCCGGGTTTACATACACATTTTACCAATTTCTGGCATAAAAATGGTATACCAAGGTCTCCCCTCATCTTGCTCGCATTTTGTTTATCCCCATTTACCAGGATAAGATAAATAAGGATGAGAAACCGTACATTGCCCCCAACAATGACTGGCCTGGCCGGCCACTTTCTTAGTACGCTGTTACAATGTATCGGCAATAGGTGGAATGTTCTCAAGGGCTTATCCCTTTTGAGTAGCCAGGCCTTTTCTCTTCCCTATACTTACTCGTTTATTCCAGTGGCAGTTTTCACAAAAATAAACTAAATTTTTAGCTTTCAAATTATGCATATATGGTGGGATTTTTTAGCCCTTAATATAGATCCCATTCATTCATCATTTAACCCTCATTAAAAAAATGACCTTTCTAAGTATTTTTTCATGAATCGCATCATATGTGAGTAATGGAAAACCCTAAGGCTCCCTCAACAACTAATATTTTTTAGGTCTTCGAAAAAACTGTTTTCATATTACCACCCTACATCCCCCCCCCTCCTGAGGTCTGAGCCTAGCTTTAAAGAAACCTAGCTGTAGTTGGCTTTACCTAGGAATGCGCGATATGGCAAATTCTGCTAACCATACATCATCTGCTTAGGTTATTAAAAAACAGCAATTTCTTAAGTAGAACCACCCCCCTCCTATCCTCTCCCCTCACACACATACAAACACACACACATACACACACACACACACACACACACACACACACACACACACACACACACACACACACACACACACACACACACACACACCGTACTTGGTTCCAGAGCTAAAATTGTTCAGCAACCTTAGCACTATAACCTTGCCGATTTTGGTGCTTTCTCCATTAACGTCAATTTTCACACCAGAAGGCCGGAAAATTTAATTATCCCACCCTCCTAACTATAGATTACATCCCTCTCTGGGGTCCATAGCCAAGAATGCTCAGCAGCCTCAGTACTATAATCTTGAAAAATGTGATGGTTTTATCTAAAAGTGCACAGTTCGGGTAGTTTTTGCACAGCGGCAGGACTACAGATGTAAAAATGTAGTAGTTAGACAATAAGAGGATAAATTTAGGATAAATAGGTTTCGTTTAAATATCTATAAAACTAACATGTAAAATCCCCTTTCACTCTAGAACCCAAGCCAATCCTTCTCTGTATCTTGCTGGAAAACTTGTTGGTGGTCAAGAAATGACTGTGGGCGAAGGAGGTCGTGTTGTTGTTGCACAGACAGGGCTTATTGGAACCGCAGCTGCAGTACCTGGGATCTTCGTTTTTCTTAAGCTTCAGGTTTCTGGTGGGGGTGTGATAGAATTTGAACGTGGTACAACATATGAATCCCCAATAGAAATCAGATGCGTGTCAATCATTGTTGCTTATGGAGGAACTCTGCAAGGGTCCTATATTAGGCTCAGGTCGTCTTATTTGAATGTTGCATTCAATGGAACTATTAATGCCGATGCATTGGGATACAGGTCTAATCAGGGACCAGGGGCAGGTAGCAATATTGCTTTGACGGGAGGTTCGTACGGTGGCTGTGGCGGTAAAACATCTCTACAGTATTGTAAGGTGTATGGCACAATGGTTCGAGCAACATCCTTTGGAAGTGGAGGTGGTTCCTCAATTGTTAATAGTAAATTTGGTGCCGGAGGTGGAATCGTTGAGGTTCACGTTGAGAGATTGGTAATTAATGGCATGATATCATCAAATGGTGGAGCTGGAGACAACAGTACCTCTGGGGGAGGCAGTGGAGGCAGTGTGCACCTCAGTGTATCACAACAGGTTCGTAATAATATAATATGCAGCAGAATAAAAAACGAACAAGAAAAGAATATAATCGTTCTTCGTTCATTCAAAAGACTGAAAATTAGATGAAATAAAAAAATTAATAAGTTATATTTGGAAAAGTAATCTCAGATTGGATTTGAACCCACGATCCTCTATGATCTACTTGGATGCTCTAACCGCTGATCTACTGAAGACTATCGTGAGCAAGGGTAGTGACTGTAACTGCAAGTTGCGGTTCCAGTCGAGATATCACATAAGAAAAGCGCAAAGTTCTCTGTTCATGCGTAATATATAACGTTAGTGTTAGTGTTAATTATTTTAACACATTAGAAATGCCTACACAACCAAGTTTATCATATTTCTGTTTTTAATATAAACTCTGTTTTCTGTATTCATCTTTCCCACTTGTGTTTTACTTGTCTCCTGTCTTCTGTCACAACGTTTAGGGGATCAAGCACTTTTCAGGTTAATTAAGTTTAGAAAGTATGGGAAACAATTTTACAATTCTAATTCTATTCTAATGTATTCTTTTTTATAGATTAGTGGACGGGGAATTATAAGAGCTGAAGGCGGTGGCGGAAGAGGAAGTTTGACGGGTGCTGGTGGTGGTGGTGGAAGAATATCAGTTTCAATGACAGGTTTTTATATGTATCAGGGACGGTATAGTGCACGTGGTGGGAACGGAACCAATTCATCGGGGTCATCAGGAACTGTTTACATAGAAGAAACACGCCCTGGATTTATGTCAAAGCGATTAACGATTGACAACAGTGGAGTCAATACAACATTACCACTTCCAGTTGTTTTGAATGAAACAGATGTAATTTCTTATTTCTTTAACGTCTTAACCCTTCTTGGCAAGGTCTTGCTAACTTTGGATAAAGACATGCAAATTGCAACTTTGGTTAGTGAGTCAGACAGTATTATCCATGTCCAAGACAGCGTGGTCCTTTCTTTAGAGCCTCTATCAAAAACGTTGAAACCTACTTGTAGTTTTCAGGTTGAGAAACTTGGCGAGATACGACTTCCTGACGAGGTCACTTTTCAGGGTAATAGGAACATCATTTCTGGAACATTGACAGGCATTCTACAAATGATAATTGGCTCAAACCGCCATATTCAGTTTTCTGCTTCAGCTCGTACAGCTCGTTTTATTGATGGCAAATATACTTTTCTAACCGAAAGAGGGGAATACCGCTTTTCATCTCTAAGATTAGAAAATGGTGCGTTTTTGACATTCGAAAATGGTAATTTGAAAAAGACTCCTCTTACAGTTAGGAGCTTGGAGTTACGTTTCGGGGCTGTCCTTCAGGGCAGTTGGATAAATATTAGAGCCTCAGAAATAACTGTTCGCGCGGGAGCAATGATCAAATTGTCTGGTCTCGGTCATGGTTCTGGCAAGGGAAAAGGAGCTGGAGGACTTCTGGGAAGAACTGGAACTGGTGGTGGTCATGGCGGAGTTGGAGGAAATTCCACTAAAAGTTTTGGCAGGAGTTACGGCTTCACTTTGAAACCTAATATGACTGGTAGTGGTGGTGGTCCCTCCAGCGTAGGAGCAGGTGGTGCAGGTGGAGGATTTTTGCATCTTGAAATTGTTACCTATCTTCATCTGGATGGTGAGATCCGGATCGATGGTACGAGTGGTTTAGCGGAAGACTCTGGAGGAGGTAGTGGTGGTAGTTTATGGCTTCATGCTCAAAATGTTCTTGGTAGTGGCCTAATGAGTGCAAAGGGTGGAGATGGAAACAGATTAGGTGGTGGTGGTAGTGGTGGGAGGATTGCTTTGTATCTTAAGCAAAAATTATCTTTTGAAGGAAAGATGTTGGCAGTTGGAGGAAAGGGGTCAGGGTTTGGTTCCGCAGGAACAATATTTATCCAAGATAACAACAATTTATCACCAGCAAGACGTTTAATTGTAAAAAATGTCATTTTTACTGGCCGAAAACCCGTGACCATTATGTTTCGACCTCCAAATCCACTATTTTTTCTCGACGAACTTCAAATTTCTGGCACCTCGCGCTTTGAGATAGCTAATGGACAGATACAGTGGCTGACGATTAGAGTCGTGAAATTCACTTCCGATGGAAGAGGGGAGCTCGTTTTAAAAAAGAATCAAACCTTGTATGCAGAAGTGATTGAAGCCCGAGAAAGTCATATGACATTAAACACCAATGTTCACGTTGAGCATGGAGCAAACTTAGTGCTAGCATCTAATCTTACCGTAGATGGAGCCTCCCTCACAGTGGAAGGAAAGTTGTCGGACGTCCGCCATTTGACTGTTGAGTCTCTTAGTCGTGTAAAATTTGGATTATACTCTCAAACAGCTATTATGAAAGGAGAAAGCTTTGTATTTGAAAGTGCTCCAGGAACACAACAGTTTGCTTCTATAACTCTAAAAAGCGGCTCTGATTTCGGTGCACCACAAGAACTGAATATCAACGTTGGTTTACTTGATATTAAAAACGGAGTTTCTCTTCGAGGAAAGTTTATTTCTATCAATTCGCAGACGTTATTTATTGGACGCGGAGCTTTGCTGGCAGCCAGCAACAACAACATTGGGGTAGAGCCCGGACAAAATTCTTCTAATGGAGCATCTGGAGGAGGACATGGTAGCAGCGGTGGTGCAGGATATAATGGACTTCGGGGAGGAGAAGCATTTGGAACAATATATCGACCATCTCAACCAGGAAGCTCAGGTGGAGATGGATTAATCGTTAATAGTCGCGGAAATGGTGGTGGTGTTATCAAAATTACCACGGACATTCTTGTCAATGATGGCTCTATTACTTCGGATGGTGGCAGTGCATCTCCCATGTCAAATGGTGGCGGTGGAAGTGGAGGAAGTGTCCTGATAGTATCCCAAAAGACCTTCAGTGGAACCGGAGTAGTGTCTGCGAATGGCGGACTTGGAGATGGAGCGGGCGGTTGTGGTGCTGGGGGTCGTGTTGCAATCGTGGTCGCATCTCGGTATTTTTACCGTGGTAAACTTGAAGCATTTGGAGGTAAGTCCAATACTGGACACCCTGGAGGGCCTGGAACTGTTTTTATTGAAGAAGTACGATCTAAACGGCCTTATCTTAACCTACATATTGACAACCAGGATTTCTCTTGGGAAAACAGCGTAGTTCTTTCTGAAAACCGAACATATTACCATTTTAACGAGTTGCATCTTACAAAAAAGGCCTCCTTAAGAATGACCGTAATGCATGACGGTCAACTGCTGCTTAAAATTCAAAAGCTTGTAGGCGATGGTTCTGGCCTTTTGCACCTTCTTCGTAATCACGTTGCTGAAATAGAAGTTCATGATCAAGTAAGAACAACCAAAACACCAGTTAACTTTAAAATTGAGAATGGCGCTGAAGCTAAAATGGCTTCAACTGTGTACATTGTTGGAAATGGACCAGTGGCGCTTGAGTGCAACGGCACCATTACAGGGGTTAAAAACCTACATGTTGCTCAAAACAGAATAATAAAGCTTCACGAGCGAACACGTACTGGTAATTTAATTAATGCTACAGGCGTGTTACAGTTTGCTAACCTTAAGTTTAACAGTGGAAGTTCCATAATCATGGAAGGAGAAACTGAACTAAATTTAGTTGTTGGCTTTATCAGCATCAAGTTTAATGCATTGTTATCTGCACATCATATACGAATTTTGGCTTCAAAAGTCGATGTTGAAGTAGGGGCTGTTCTGAGTGGTTCTGGAGGCAACAGCATTAGAATGGGTGCCGGTTCTGTGCAAGCACCAAAACTACCTCTTGGAGCTGGTGCTGGTCATGCAAGCAATGGAGGTCGTGGCTCAGGAGGAGTTGGAGGAACCTATTATGGGTCACTGTACAATCCCTTACAACCCGGACGAGGTGGTGGTACTGGACCTCGAGGAACCCCTGGTGGTGATGCAGGTGGATATATCTTCATAGAAACCGGGAATGAAGTTGTAAACGATGGAGTTATATCTGTGACTGGAGGAGATGCAAAAAGCGGCAGTGGCGGAGGAGGAGGAAGTGGGGGCAGCGTACAAATCAAAACCCAACTTTTTACTGGTAAGTAGCTTTACATTTGTTTTTCTTTGACGTTTTCTTTTTAATCTTTATGCCTGAATTTATACTGGTAACCATATAAAAGAGAAAAAAAAGTCAACCATAAATGATTGGAGGCTTAACTACATAAAATGAATAAATTGTTTTCCTTGGTACCTTGATGATTTTATATAATTTATTTAAATCAGATGAAATAGCTTAGTAGCCGAGCTGCTTGGGTAAGTTACGTTTCTCCATCCCATGAAGTTACTCGCGTGACTATCTCTTTGCGTGACTCCACTTTTTGCATGTTAATTTTCAAAAGGTAACCATAGGTGTCAATATACTGAGTGGTGTGATTTTGTAATTCAAGTACTATAGATTTTGGTTCATCAGTTTTATATCATTCAATCAAGCTAAATGAAGATCATTTTTTGTACTGTTGACATATAACAATTGCAATCATGTTTCGTGTTGTACATTTAAGGTTACGGTGAAATAAACGTCGATGGCGGTAATGGAGACGGGAAAAATGCCGGTGGCGGGTCTGCTGGTCGTGTTGCCGTTTACTCGCAAGACAATCTGTTTCAAGGGAGGTACTCGACGAAGGGTGGTAGCTCGACTGGGGGAACTTTTGGCGGACCAGGAACCTTGTACCTTCAAGAAGTAAAAAACAAGCGACCTTTTACGCGATTAATCATCGACAACGAGATGAGACGGCTGACAGACCCAGTAACATTGGATGAAAATAATGTGACCTCTTACGTATTTGATGAAATACATTTGTTTAGACGGGCAGCATTGACAATGGCTGTAAGACAACAGAGAATGATTTTAAAGATGAACAAGCTTGTTGGTGATAGATCGGGTTTATTACATGCAAAACCTAATCAGGTAATGTACCTTGAATCATCAAACACTGCAATTAGTGTTTCAAAGCCAGCCGTAAATCTCAAGATTGAAGAAAACTCGGAAATGGTTTTTGGCTCTTCTCTATATATTATTGGAGACGGAGGCAAAGGGCAGCTTCTGGGAGAATCGTCTTTTAGTTTGGACGGTAGAATGACAGATGCTATCAACTTACATATAACCAAACGCCGTAAAGTGCGTTTTATGTCACATGTAAATACCGCTAGTTGGCAGAATGTTACTCTCGTTGTTTCAAAACCTGGAAGTTTTACTTTTGCTACACTGGAGATTCAAGATGGCGCTAGAATGGTGTTTCCCCATTCAGATGGCATGAAATGTGATGTAGGACTAATACACTTGAAGTATGGTGCTAGGATCGAGGCGGATAAATACTCGGTCAGTGTCACTTCATTGCTAATGGAAACAGGGAGTGTAATTACAGCGTCAGGGTCAGTCCGGCCCACACCGAACGTTGGATCAAACATTCCAGCTGGATGCCGCAGCTCAGGGGGAAGTCATGGCGGCATTGGAGGAAAGGGTTCGTATAAAATATACTGTAACACCACTGTGATATTTGATACACACCATGAAATATCTAGCATGAATAAGAACCCTTGCTCCCTTGTTTCAATGGGGGAGGAATAATTGTTTAACGACGATTTCATGCCCCTATTTATGCTGATCGTTTTCCGAAACTTATGAATAATTGTTTGTTACAATGGAATTAAAAAAATGTTCAGCCTTAGACAATGTTTACTCGGTTAATTATGAAAACACTCGATAAAAAACAATGTTTCGTCGTCACCTCGACGACATCGCGAGGTAAGCTGGCGGAAAAATTTAGTCTAAAGTAAATACATACTTATTGCAATTATCAGTTAAATGTACTTCGATAAATTTTCAACGTTGCTATCTATCTCTAAGTACTGTTTGTTTGTTTGTTGATACCTTCGTGGGTTCTGATATGCATGGTCAAACATAGTTTAACGTAGTGTAGCTGTATCGTGTATAGGGATATATCGGATAATTTTTTTTACCTTTTGTATTGAAAAAATAATATAAATACTTATTAGAGGCTTTTTATAAGCTCTGACATTATGATCATAGTTGCTGCTATCATCTTTTGTATTATAGGGTGAAGTAGATATTAATTTGTTTCAGGTGACCATGGAAACACCGCTCCATATGGAAGTTTGTTTAAACCAATGGCTTATGGTAGCTCTGGCTGTCCTGGAAGTAAATCAGGGGGTCATGGAGGTGGAATTTTATTCATCAGCATTGGTGATCATTTCCAGTTGGATGGATCAATAGAATCTTCGGGACAAGCTGCAAGTGCCGGATCTAATGCCGGTGGCGGAAGTGGTGGAAGCATATTGGTTTACACCGAACGATTTAGCGGCCATGGTGTGATCCGTGTTGATGGTGGTAATGGAGATGGTGTTAATGGTGGTGGCGGAGCTGGCGGACGGTTTGCTTTGTATACGTCAAGCCAGAGAATTGCGTTTGTAGGACGTTACTCAGCAACAGGTAATTTCAGTTCGTTTTTAAAAATTAAATGTCATTTTACTTTTGACCCTTTGTGACGTACAAATTGATACCACTCCAACTTGAGTGCATTTACTTGATAAAAACGTTTTTTTTAATTTTCTGAAAGTATTATTTTAGATTTCATATTGTCAGAGAATTAAACAACAAGTC
>JAPEIX020106022.1:0-10111 GCA_026122405.2 Zoanthus sansibaricus
GTGACATATAATGTAGTAAGTGGAAGGTCATCCATAGGAACATTGAAATACACACACACAGGCAAAGTAAAGATCAATACGGGCACGCTAGGCAAGGCAAGAATAAGCAAATGGGTGAGCAAACAAAAGATATGATATATCATCGGTGGTAAGTTACAATAACTTACCACATTAATTCATAACAATATTCTATCAATTAAAATCTTTTTGGTATCACAAAAAGACGTTAATTGAATTGAGTAAAATTCAGTTAACCAAAAAACATATTACCTTTGTGGTTTTCGGAGTTAAAGGAGAATATGTCGCCGCTCGCAGTTGTTCTTGTAAAGCCTAAAATTGATAGAAATTAGCATGAACTACGTTTGAGAGCCGCCTACAACTTTAATGGTCAGAAATGTTTTAAATGTAAGATGATAAGCTCCATTAGCCATAAACAGAGCATTCAGGGATTAACTCTAAATTTCCAAGGATTAAAATACAAAGGAGCCGTTTTGCTTATACCACTTATGCCAAAAATTTGCACGAATTAAAACGTATTGAAGATCCTCAACAATTAGAACAGTGGTTACATGCCACAGATACAACACACGGCATCATTATTGATTTGGCTCCAGCAGTCCCAGATTGCATAAAAGCCAAATACCCTGCACTTGAGCAAGTAGATGCTGTTGAAAAATGACGGAACTCAGACGATCACTACGTTTGCAGAAAAAACGAGAAGAAGAAGAAGAAGAATTGAAACAAACAAGTGATGATGAAGAAACTGATAGTAGTGGTGAAGAAACTGATACTGGTGATGAAGAAATTAGTACCGATGATGAAGACAGTGATAGTAGTGAATTGAGATGGAATCAAGCATGTGAAGCAAGAAAAGTAAAATGGCGAAAAGAACGTGAAGAAAGAGAAAGAAAAGAAAGAGAAAAAAAGAAAATATGGCAAAAAATAAGAAACAGAGAAATGGCAAGAATTCGAAGACAATTCAGCAGAGTCATGGGAAGTCATACCATATGCGTAAATCGTAATGTGCGATCAAAATTTTGCAACACTGTTCATTTTCCAGAAAGTTTCGAAGAAGTAAAATACTTGCCGGATTTTGAAGGAGTCATGCCCATGTATGAATCAGGGTATGACAAACGAAAGCGTATGAAACGCATCACTTACAAGAAACCTGAAGAATGGCGTACATTGCGAGATGGTATGAAAATCAGACACAAACTTTATGGTAGACAAATTTGTTCAAAATATATTGGCAATTCTCAAGGTAGTGGTGGTGAATTGCGATTTTACAATCGCATGGAAAAAAACAAAGACCGCGAATTGTTGTTCGTAGGTCATATCAGAATACCCTTGCCTGCAGTATAAAAGCGCTTGTGATAACACGATCTAAGATAAAAAGGAAAGATGGTGAGGCGCCGACGCAGAAGAGGACATCGTCGTCAACACTACAAAAGAAAAAGAAGACAAAAAGGTGGTATTTTTCCATTGGCTGCTCTCATTCCTGCTTTAGTTGCAGCAGGTAAAGCAGCAGCTTTGGGTGCTGTAGGTGCTGGAGGCGCAGCAGGTGCTAGAGCATTGGCTCGTAAAATTCGTGGACGATGACTTTAGCACAACACAGACCATTTTTTAAAGCCTTGTTTGATGCATCAACTGCTCCAAAACGACGAGACAAAATATTGCAAGACAGTAACATAAAACAAATCAATGCCGTCAGTGAAGTAGTGTTAAATGCCTTGAAAAACAATGTCAACATTTCACCACGTTTGTATAAACGGATGGAACGCTATAAAAAACCCTTCCGGGCCATTGGCTCCACAAAATTGTCTGCCAAAAGACGCAGAGCACATTTACGGAGACAGAAAGGTTTTGGATTTTGGAAAGCTTTAAAAGACGTGTGTCATTGTGCCAAAGTATGGGGACGCGGTTCAAAGAAATGATCATGATTCCTAAACAAGAAGCTCAAGAAGTAGTGGATTATTACAAGGGAAAATTAACAAGTAATGCTTTGTTGGACGAAGCAGGACGTCTGGCTGCCAAGAAAAAACGTTTGTTAGAAGATGAAAACTCACCTGTTTCTGATACAGTGCGTAAAACTAAAGATGTTTCAGACGAGCTGTTTAGAGTCACTAAACGTTTACGTAAAATAAGCAGTGGTGCAGGACCCACAGGGAAAATTGCCATGCCTGATGATGACCTTGTATCTACAGCGCCAGAAAAACTACTTAAACGTTTGGCCGCAGGTGTGGAAAAACAAATCAAACCTCCCTTACCTCCACGTCCACGACGTGCTTTGCCAAGGACACCGCCATTGAGGACAAGTGCTCCAAGTACATCAGCAAGATCTATAGACGATCTATTGGCCGACATTGATAGGTCCTTGTACACGCCACCTTCTTCTTCAAAAGAAAGCACACCTAGATCTGTGGTGCCGACACCTATTCAAACACCTGTGAAACCTGTACAAAAGCACAGATCTAGAATCGCTCAAGGTGTTAAAGAAGGATTTGCTCACATTTTAGAAACGGGTGCTGGTCAATTAGAAAAACGGACTAGTGGTACACCTACAACCAGTAAGAAAGGCAAAGCTCCATTGTCAGCCAGTAAGACGCGCTCAGGAAAAACTTGGATAAAATGGCCCGAATGAAAAAAAGAAAGCGCCGCCAGACCAGAAAACGACGTCGTCGCAGACAGAGAGGACGCGGTTTCGACATTCAAAAAGCTCTTGGAAAAACAGGCATTGAATTTCATTGGCCCGGATATCAATACATGGGACCTGGAACCCATTTAAAAAAAAGACTGGCGCGTGGGGATCCTGGCATCAACCGTTTGGATCGTATTTCTAAACAACATGACATTGATTATTCTAAAGCCAAGAATCTCAGAGACAAACACCGTGCAGATCGCAAGATGATCAAAAGCATTGAAAACTTGAAAAACAAGAAAATGACAGAACGTTTTGTAAAAACACTGATGAAGGGTAAAGTTAAACTAGGCATATAAGCAAGAAAAATGTAAAGTTAAAACATGTTTAATTGAATAAAAAATTACAAAGTTACATCTCTCCGTCTGAACAATCATTTATCACATCCATGTAAGGTTCTTGGTGCCCTGAATCTCCGCATCTTTTACAATACAAACACGGAAGTGAATTCATGTAGTACAAATCGTATTGATAACGATGAGCATAAAAAATTTGTTCTGGAACCGCCCGAATATCATAAATTCTGATATGTTTGTAATGATGATGGTGTTTGAAACCTTCGTCACAACACCTTTTACGTATGTGAACAGGCATACGACTACAACCGTATTCACGTCCGTGTTTGATATTGTACAAAACCTGAAAAAGAAAAATGTTTGTACATTAGGACGGCTTCATCCGTCTCTAAAATTTCTAAAAAATGTTTATGCATTAGGACGGCTTCATCCGTCACTACTCTTCATCTGAACAGTCTTCAAAAATGTCAAAATAAGGCCATTGTCTGCAGTCGTTGTTCTTGTGAGGATCCACGTAGTAAAGTTGATCTTGTCCAGCGTAGTCGCGGTAAATGGTGTATTTATCATTGACATGCCCAATGCGAATGTGTTTATAATGGTGATGATGATGAAAAGGATGATTGATGAGACGAGAATAGCGGTGAAGTATTGCAATCTCATCACATGAGTCCTTATCAATGACATGAGATGTATCAATGCCCTTACAACAACGTCGCTCAACATGCTCGGGTAAATGCCAACACCCATAACAACCAGTATTAAGAAAATTCTGAATCACCTAAGAGGATGATGAAGAGTAACCATTATATTCATTTCTGCTAGACAATTATGGACAATTGTTCTATGAAGAGGAACGTCCAACTGAAAACTAACCATATCCACGATGTGATAATAGTGGTTCCATTCTTTATGATAAACCTAAAAACACATCAAAAATGTCTGAATGAAGACCAGGCCATATCTACTTCATAAGGTATACACCAACGTATGTATACTCCACCACCATAGGTATTAAGAAAAATAAATGCACGAATCCTATCATAAAGTGATTGAAAAGAACCATCGCAAGTCTTATACTCAAAAATGTAGAAAGGAACCATTATACTACTGGCATGAGGAAGAAACACATTTTCCAGATGAAGAGCAGCACCAATACCTCGACAATGAATCTAAAAAAGAAAAATTTCAGAAAAATTGTTTTCCATCGTGATGAAAATACAAACCTTTGTCATTCAACACAGAAACCCACCACCTGCTACTTTTACCAAAGAAACAACCTTCACTTTTAAAGAAATAAATGTGTTTTTTCTGCTTGGATATTAAAGAGACAGGGTGCCAATGCTGATAATCCAACCTCACCAACTAGAAAAGACAGAGAAAAAGCAAGTGTCAAAAGCCGCACAGAGTCATCTGCTCATATCTTACATATGGATGATCCTCGTAAAGTAGCATGTCTTCCAAATGGTAATGCAAATGATAACCAGCAATCTTGTAAGTTATGACGCACTGTTGTAAGAAAAAACACGTCTATAAACTCTACTCCATAAATCACCCATCATTTCAGAAGGTTCAAAAGGGCAATTTTCATACAAACATTCAAATGAAGAACCAGATTGTCTACGTCTCATGTTTCTTATATGAAAATGATGGCCACTATTATAGCACATTGCACACTACAAAAGAAAAAGATTAAAAAAGATTAAAAAAGATGATCAAATGTGTGAGGCAACACAAAACCAACAGGTAAATAATCAGGACAGACATGATAGAAATCTCTCATTTGCAAACTGTTCGGATTTCTTCTTACATCCATTAAATGCGAATGTTCACCATGTGAAATCATTAGACACTGAAAAAAGAAATCACAGATCAAATATTTGATCAAGTAATTCATGCTGATTAGGAACAACAAACACACCAATTTCCTTCTCTGTGGTTTTACAAAAAGAATATTTGTACCCCAAAATGTTACGTAAAGATGTATCTGCATTGACCACATGACGATGAACTTCTGGATGTTTCTCACATGGATCACCAATCGTCTAAAGACAAAGAGAAAGAGAATTTATGAGGCGCCTTTTCTTAAAGAAGAAATCGCTTCTCTAATTTCGGCTTAACCCAGGGTTAAATTTAACAAGCTTTTGAACAACCCAGCCTTGGACCTTAACTTTAAAAAATCAAAATGTGAATTAACTTTCATTTTTCTTGCAGTTATTATCTAATTTTCCAACTAAAAACGGTAATTTCGACTTTAAAAACTGAAAAAGAAAAGCCTGTTTAAAATGCAGATGAATTATACGTTTAGGAATGTTAATTGTCACCAACCAAAATTTTCTGTGTCTTCCTGTTGGCGGCTGCAGTTTCGCGTTTGACTTTGTCATTGCTCGAGCCATCGTCAGCTTTCAGTTCACGCCTTCTTCGGCTTAAAGTAGAATTCTCTTCAGGGCCCATTTTAGGCCGTTTCTGTTTGTACAAAAACAAAATTTTAATGATTTTTAACGGCCATTTGGTTGAGTTAAAACACCGTTACATTTTAACTCCCTTTCATCGAAACTATCCACTCAAAATACTAGCTAATATAAGCTAATGTTGCTCGTGGGTGTTCATTCGGATACCCAGGGGTTTTATTAAGGGTCGGGCACCCGGCAAATTGACTGGCTGTAAAGACGGCAGCATCTCTGATATTAACGATTTTTACAATTTTCAGGCTTAGTAGGCGAGTCAAATATCGTTTCTAACATCGTTGCTTACTCAAAGGTATAAAACTCAATCTCTCTTTTTTTGTTTATTTATAATATAATCTTTTTTGAAGTGCAAGGAGGTCATAGAATCAATCTTCTACAAAAAGAAGTTGACTTGAACTATCGGATGGAAATAAAAATCACCGTCAAGGCTTAAAACTGGCTGGAAGCCAGTGGCTTTATCATGAACCCTGTTATCCCTGATATCTCATTTGCTTGGCGTATATCAACTTTGCTATTCCAAATGATGTAAAAATATTACAAAGTAGAATTGTTGCAGCGGTTTCTGCCCGAGCCATTTATTATCACTCCTTGCTACTCACTATTTAAATGAAGCGGATACTCACGATCCCTGGCAAGCAAACACAAGCTATGAGAAACAAAAGTAAAGCGGGGTTTTGAATACAACTTACGGGTAATCCCAGATAGTTGAAAAATCTTGACTGGCAACTAACTCTATCCTCTTCCTAAGGAATAAAATAAACAATTGCAAACATTAGTATCTTGCATTGCTCTGCAGTTTTAGAAACTACAACTGGTCAATTTCGCCAGTCAATGATGTTAGGTAACCGAAATTTGAAAGGTTTAGCTTAACGCACTGATAAGTCTTACATATAATGCTGAAAGGGAAGATTTTTTTGTTGTAAAAGAAGACTATAAAATTAGGATCTAAAGGTTTTGGGGGCCGGTGGGAATCCGATGCAGTTTAGGCAGAAAAAATACATAACTATGTAATAAATAAGCAGTAATGCAATTTTTCTGTTTTTAACACTTCAATATGTTAATGTATCTTCACATTCTCATTTGTTCATAATATTACAACGTAAGAGTTTTCTGAATTGTCATTTGATGGTAGTGACACCTCGTCGCCAAAACGTCATGTTTTTATTGTGATACTGTTTATTCTGAAATGTTTTACAAACCTTGTTTTCTTCAAATTTGAAAGAGGAATCAAATTATTGTTAATGAAAATATTGACAGAAAAAGAAAGAATTATAACAAGACTTCTCATCTTGATCGATTTAATGCTTTGGACTGACGAGCCTTTGTTTGAAATCCTTACCCTGTTATTATCAAGTCTGCGAAGCGAGGTTTAGTGATGCAATACAAGTCTAAGATAATGCAATCCAGTGCTTCATTAAAGGTGTCACTGACATTGAAGACAAAATGGGAGTCTAAGCAGAATTATAATTCTATTAATACTCAAGTCATTTTTCCCCCAAAAGAGTCCGGTAATGACTAGACCCAGGTCAACCAAATCCATTTAAGTTGAGCTAGTTGTTCCCATAACTGTTGAATATGACCTTAAAGAATAAGTAGCGAGGTAAACTGAATACCTTCTAAGGAACACTGATTGTTCATAATAAATGTACAATGTAATGTTTAAAATCAATGACCAATGAAAAATTTCTCTCTATACCTCAACTCCAATAAGATAAAGCAAGTGCTTTCCACTAACAGCTTCAAAAGGCCACTCAATGTGAACATCTGCTTTGGGAACGACATCAGGACCAAGATTTCGTACCTAAAAAATCCAAAACCTAAATCAACAGCTAGTCATCATCATAAGCTGACAGTAAAATATCAGACTGACAAAGATCTTCGTCGTATAAAGGCCTTAATTAACCAGCCTTAGGGAGTTTATCAGCACGTAATTTCACCTTACTTAAATACTTTATGATACGTTAGAGCAAGCAGAGCTAAAGCTAAATCCTTTACGAGCCTAGTGGCCCAAGGAGCCGGCACTTATCTCCGGTTTCTGTAGTGTTAAGCGGATGAAAGTCTTTAACTCCCCCTGGATGGGACACTAATCCATCACAGGTTAGCTCCCAGCAGATGCTGCTACTAACTACCTACTGCGGAAGGACGGATAGCTGAGTTGGCTTAGGCAGAAAAGGTCACACAAATATTCTAATCTCGGCAACCTGCAGGGGTCGAACCTGGGACCTTGTGGTTGGAAAGCAAAGATCTTCCCAACTGCGCCAATTACGTCCACCCATAGCAAGTAGAAGGGGAAGTAAAACATCAATCTGGCAAATACGCTGTAGACAATGTAGATAGAAAATCCAAAATCTTTAACTTGTTTTTGAGTCTTAAAACTCAAAAAAGGAAAAAGCAATTGAAGAACCTCAAATATACTTCGCCAGGCTGTCAGTTCAGAAGTTCAGAAATACTAGTCCTGAAATTAAAAAAAAATAAATCTTCGGTGGCAATGAATGCAAAACACGATTTCCATCTTCATTCTTACTGCAACCATGGATGGAATTAAGAATCTTGGAACATATTTAAGCTGACTGAATTTGGTAAATGTACGATACAAACTTACAAAGAATGTATGTTTAACTTCATTCCCAATTTCGTCTTGATAACGCATTGCACTTTCTCCCTTCACAACATCATTATACCAAACCTGCAGAGGTTGAGATGTCCTGCAAAAAGACAATAATTATTGGGGCTACAAACACTGACAAACCTAGCTAAATCGATGAAAGAAAGAATTTCAAATTGCTTGAGTCAAAGTCATCACTATTATCGCTCACTCTATAATTAGACCTCGAGGACAAATGGACTGCTATCCAATAGCCCACAAGGCCGTAGGCCGAATGGACTATTAAGACTTGTAGTCCATGAGGCCAAGATGTCTAATTGTTTTAGTATAAACCTACTAATCGGTCAAAAAAGGATGTATAAATTGAATTATTGATAAAATCCCCAGATATTATAGCAAAATGGAGCTCACTGCTATGTTGATCCGCCATCTTTTTCTTTACTAGTAGGCTATCATAAATAGACCTTTAGCAGAGTAGCCAATCAGAATGTAGGATGCGTGTTAGACCGTTAGTAGGTTTTTACTAATATTAGATATTAGTCATCACTCACTCAATTATTAGATATCAGGCAATAAAATCCTTACAAACAAATTGACATATCTGTTATCCTCGTTATCTTTAATGTCATGTTTTCATAACCATATTCACTAACAAAATCTTAATTTGTTGGGGTTAGGGTTAAACAACAATGTTTTGTTTTAGTGTTAAAGCTGGGAAAGGATACCAATACTGTACAGTTCAAGTGTACAGCTGGGGTTAGGGTTAAACAATGGTGTTATGATCTAAACCTGGTATAGGGTACAATTCTGTTAGTCATGATCATTATAATCACCACCACCATCATCATCATCATCATCACCACGACCATCACCACAACCACCATCACCATCATAACCACCATGACCATCATCATCACTACCACCATCATCACTACCATCACCACCACTACCATCATCATATCACTACCATCACCATCACCATCACCATCATCATCGCCATCATCATCACCACCACCATCACCAACACCATCACCACAACCACCATCACCATCATCACCACCACAACCATCATCACCACCATCATCATCATCATCACTACCATCACCATCACCATCACCATCACCATCATCATCGCCATCATCATCATCACCATCATCATCACCACAACCACCATCATCACCACAACAAACATCATCATCACCACCATCATTATCATCATCACTACCATCACCATCACCATCATCATCGCCACCATTATCATCACCATGCAGAATACCATCATTATCATTATTATTTATCTCCGATGCAAAATAGAATTTTACAATTTTCTATCATTGCAAATCCAGCATTTATCAGTTGTGGGAACAAGTGGAAAACAAGAAAACAACTCACCCAAGAACTTGTAAATTTGCTTTGGATTTAATGGTCACATTAAGATGGAACTCGTTATCGTAGAGCTTTTCAGGAGGCTCTTTATTGTCACTGTATGGAGCATAATAAGAACAATAACAATAGTAATAACAGTATTAATAACAATATTAATAATATCAGCATGTCTTAAATAAACTACAATGAAATATAATTATAAATACACATCTTTAAGTTACATGAATGACTAAATAAAAAAATGCAATGTATTTTTTTTGTTATACTACTACTACAAACTTACAAATGATAAATCAAATCATTCAGTATTTACTCGAGAAGTAGATATAAGATGGCCATGTACCAACGGCAATGTATTTAGAGGTCAGTTATAGCAATTTAGTAACACCAAAAACAAACACGAAGAGTAGTAACTAACTTGAAGCTACAATAATGGGCACATTGGTAGCGAGAATTACCTTTAAAATATATTTAGGATAACGGTGAACATAAATGCTACCTATTCCATGCTTATAAGGTTTAAAAAGGCCGAAAGAACTGTCCATGTCTGTAAGAATTCAGGCTCACTATTATTTATAATGGTAAATTTAGGGGAGGGGGGGGGGGTAACACCTGCTACCGCATGGTATTAGTGCCCATTCAGTGAGATCGGAAGAGCACA
>JAPEIX020106049.1:0-10108 GCA_026122405.2 Zoanthus sansibaricus
AGTCTCTCTTGGTGTAGTAGTAATCGAAAAAAAAAAACCGATCACATATTGTCAAAACAAATCTTTATAAGTCGTAAGATCTGTTTTTTATTCAAATCACAGAGAGCCAAATAAAATGCGCAAGTTAAATTATCGATGAAATCATCGGATATTATAGCAAAATGGGGCTCATTTCTATTTTAATCCACCATCTTTTCTCTACTAGTATAGTAGGCTATCACAAATAGAGCTATAGTAGAGTAGCCAATCAGAATGCAGAATGCGTGTTAGACCGTTAGTAGGTTAGCCAGTCAGAATACAGAATGCGTGTTAGAACTCTAGTAGGTTAATACGAAAATACTAATATACTGAGACACCAGATGTCCAAGCATTTTCAGACATTATTTTTACAATAACAATACTAGGAAAGTAAATGTTTAGTTATCAATCATAAAGAAAAATTTCCCATTTCATTTCTGGTAGCATGGTTTGAAGCTCTATTTTTAAGACGCCAAAATAAATCACAAATTCGCATGTGTGCTTTTTCTTTGGTTTTTTTTTTATCAAAATATAGCTTTGTGTATGCACCCCAGACTTCAGAAACATAAGTATAGGTTGAATGGCAGTCTCAAAAATTTCATTGCTAAACGTCTTGAGAAGTTAACACTTTCACGTATTTTGAAATAGCTGCATTAAAGAGCCTTTTCTGCTAATAACTTGTGCTATTATAAAAGATCGTGAAGAGATCATTCTTATTTTCAGGTAAGTGTTTTCCTGGACATTTTCAACTGAAATGTTTTCAATAGTAAAAGATAAATGTTTAGGTTTTCTGCCATATTTCTGAAATATAAGGACCATAGTACGATAGTATTTTTGTGGTTAACATCTAGCTTGGAGCTAGTTTTTATTAAAGCGTTCAAGAGTTTTCACATAGTTATCTAAACCTTTTTTAGAGTTTGATATATATAGGATAAATATTAAATCGTCTGCATAAAGCAAACTATTTATTCTAATTCCATTTGGAAGAATAAGTGGATCAGTATTGGTACCGTTAAAAGATAACGGAAATTTATTGAAAAAAAATAGAACAGGAGTGTACTTAGTATGCACCATTGGCCCCCATTGTTGCCTATGTTAATGGAACAACCACTTCTTCTGTTACAATCTTTTTTTTGATTAAGAACCAGTAAATTTTTTCTCAGGCTCAATGTTCTTATTTTTTCGGCCATTTCAGCCTCAAAATTTTCTTATTTTGTTCTTAAAATTCTCTAAATACAGTACATGTATAGTGTTTATTCTTTATAATCATACATGTAATCTGTTACTGTTTACACACGAAAAGTGTGATAATGAAGTTTAAGAGTGATGTATATAACTGGAAGACTGTATAGTAAAGACCCTGAATTTTGAAAAGAAACGTTAGCTTTACACTGTCATCGCGGTCTGATTGTTTGTTGAAAAAAAAATTGTTTGTTGAAAAAAAAATTCAGCCTCAGATTGTTCTTAGATTGTTCTTATTTTTCGAGCGATTTCAGCCTCAATGTTCTTATTAAGCTTGTTCTTAATAAAAAAAAAGAGTGTATTCAAATATGCAAGCTTTAGCCACCAATGAGTAAGGTAAACATTTCTGAGTATTCTAGAAAAATTACAGTTTTCCAAAAATACTCTGGTTAACTAGCGACAGCTGATAAAATTCATCGAAGTAAAAACAACATATTAATTACGACTAAGAATACATAGAAAACTGTTTCGTAATAGGCATAACGTCCGAGTGAACATATCTTTCGTTTGCCAAACCTTACTCGTCTTTCCTAAGGTAGTTAATGTCTAACTTTGTTCAAATATCTATTTATAGAGTACCAGCATTTGCTGGTGGCTTCCCTGCAATGGATGCAGTAGTGTCCTCTGTAGTGGAACCCTGGACTCTCATTAGATTATCACAAAAAATGGTGATGAACGCCTGCTCCATTGGCCACCACCTGGCTTGTAAATGTTTAATTGTACGGACAGTTGACAATTCTAAAAACAATGATAAAATGAAGTCACCATTTTTCGATCGGCCACACCAAAATATTATTTTCACCACTCGAAAATAAAATTCATATCTTCGCGCCACCGTGTGAATATCCTCTATATAGAGACTGAGCAAGCAAGGCTAATAATCTTTTAAAATTTTTAACCACGAGAATACATCTTACAAACGTATTCGGTATCCTGGATTCTGATTGGCTACTGTACTAGAAGTTTATTTGTGTTAGCCTGCTAGTGGAGAGAAGATGCATGACGGATCAAAATAGTAATGACTAATGAGCCCCGTTTTGCTATAATATCAGAACATTTCATCAATATTTTAGTTTGTACATCCTTTTTTGTCCGATTAGTAGGTTTATACTAAAACAATTAGACCTCGAGGCCGAGGACGAATGGAGTTCGAGTCAATAACCCATGAGGCCGTAGGTTGAATTGACTATTCAAACTGTTAATCCATGGAGTCGTAAGTCTACTAGGTGTAAATGAACTAATAATAGAGATCAACAAAATCAATTACTAATCATAGAAACAGGAGTTTGAAATATTTAAAAGTTCCAGCCAGTATGATGTATTGTTGTCTACATAAATTGCTCAGTTCTTTATTGGTTATTGAAAACTAGCCAATCAAAAACATTTCATAATCTGCATTAATTTATGAGTGAAAGCTGTTTATATTCTTGACAAAACAAAAACAAATAAACAAAACAAATACAAATTAAACTATTTTCACCTTTTGCAATTAGTAAATTAATATTTAAAAAAAGTAATAAAGCTGAGCAGAGAATATTTTTTTGTAAAATATTCAGTCTTTTACGAAAGAAACAAAAGCAACTGAAAGAGAAAATTACGAATTACTGATCATAGAAACAGTAGTTTAAAATATTTAAAAGTTCCAGCTTGTTTATGATGTATTATTGTTCATATAAGGTTCTACTGTGATCTATCGATATAGCCATAGACAGTTTTGATCGATTTACCGATTAGTCTGTAAAATTGTAATCGGACAGTTGGCTGTTAACGGATACCTGTAATAGGACAGTTTCTTGAGTCAATCATTTTGAGTACTGTCAGCTAAGTCCACCAATGCAACAACAGAGAATACAGTCACTATAGCAACTTAACAAGTTTCCCTTCAAAGCAGGGACCATTTTCAAAGGCTGTTTAAGGCTTTTTTTAAACTTTTTTTTTCCTTTTAGTACTTACCATAAATGAAAAACTGCAATTAAAAGATAATTTTCAAATTGCACTTCTTTGTTTTTGGAAATTGTATTGGTTACCATTAATTGGTAACAGAACTTTGTGTCGTCCAATTACGTTTGTAATCATCAATCGTACTTGTGAATTAACAATCGGACTACCGCTTCTCGGCAGTGCTATTTTGTTAATCACTCTTATGATCACACAACGAATTGGACTCCACTCTGTCCTATTACCATTATTATTACAGTATTTATTTGTTAATGTTATTGTTAATGCTAATGCTACTGTTGGTGTTGGTGGCTGTGTTGGAAACTGAATTATAAAAAAATATTTCATGCCAAAACAAACATAAATTTGGATATATTGTCAATATTGTAGGAGACAATCCCTAAGACGGTTTTTTTGGAGGGTGTATGTCGTGTACAACAGCAGTAATAAAATCACAACAAGCGGGAATAACTAATAACAAATAATTGTTCCGAAAGGAGCGGCTAATTATAAAACTTTTTTAACAACAGCTTACCGCGCTTGCCGATTGTCGAAAATGTAATTCTAGCGGATAGCAGTAAGAGTTAACTTTTAACAGAGCGATCTTTTTTCTTTGTGATTATGTTTTATAATAAACTGCTCTTTCTTAATGTTTTAAATAACTATTCCACTTCTTTTAATTTGTTTTTATTAGATCGAGCGGGTAGCATTAAATTGTTGTTTATGTTTTGTAATAAATCGCTGCTTTCAGAGCGATCATTTGTTAGTTATTTTCACCGGTCGTGATTTCACCCACCCCCCAAAAAACACGTTTTAGGGGGCGTCTCCTAGATATAAACCTCGATACCATTTAAAATATTCATGAAGTTACATCTCGTTTAAGAAACACGATGCACTTTCCCATAGTTGTAACAGAAATAGTTTTTCCCACTTGAAATCAGACGTCGTGCGATACCATTTGAACTTTATTGCACTGAATACTGGAACAGCTCGATCCACTAAATACTTCATATTAGATACCCTGTTCTATTGGACAGAACCCCGTACGAAGACATTTTCTTGGGTAGATTTTGGGAAAAGTGCTCGAGTAAAAGACTACGATGAGGGATATAATAAGAAGTTAGGATTAACGCTTATAAAATCTATTGTTGTTCAAGCTCAATAGGATCATTCATATGATTGGCGTTATTAGCTCTTCTTCTATTCTGGACTGTGACAGCTCTACATGGATAACAAAACGACAGCAGATCCTTGAATCCTTGACGATACTTGTGATTGTAAATGTAATATACTACCGGGTTTATCACAGGATACCAGGGCACTGTAGCCTTTCGAGCAAACCAGATATAAATACACGGTAACTCAGTGACATCACCTTTGAGAAGAAAGGTAAAATTTACACTTAAAGCTAGAATCCAAACTAAATAAAACAAAACTACTACAGTTAGAAGCATCCACGTGATACGGCGATTCTCCACGGCCCTTCTTCTGATCTGTTCAGTGGCAAGGTTAAGCTGCCTTTTTTGTCTGTACAGACATACTACAACGCTGGAATACAGCACGGTTACTAAGAGAGCACTGCCAAATGCCAAACAAAAACCAAATACTAGAATTGCTGTGTGCATCGTCTTCTCCTGTGACGTAAACCGGCTCCGGTCTAGCTCACACTGGAACAGTTTATTAACATTTGGCACAAGCTCGACGAAATAAAAGAAGGGGGAACAAAACACAACAGCGGACAACCAAACGCAGACAATTGTAAACCAACATTTTATCTTAGAAAACAAGGGTGGTTTCATTGGAAAAACAACACCATGAAATCTCTCCACGGCGATTAACACCATGCTAAATGTCGAGACAACGTTTGACAGGTACCCAGCATTCCATGTGAGCTTGCAAATAACAGTACCTATAGTCCCTTGAATCAGCCATACACCATCAAGATATGTTGTAGCAATATAAAATGGGAGGTGTACTACCGGATATAATAAATCGGAAACCGCCATGTTCATTATGAAATAGTGAACTGCTGTTCTTAAAGTTTTGTTTCTGTAGAAAACTCCTGCAACTAAAATGTTGCCAATGAGAGAGAACGCCATCAAAAGAGAGTAGGTAGTGATCTGAACGACTTTAGATGGAGATGAGCCGTAGCAATACTTAGGTGATGTTTCGTTCATTCTTCTGTTATGGAAAAACTACTCTTGTTTGCGATGCCTTTGGTAAAATTTTCTGAAATAATAAGAACAACGAATAAACTTCAATTAAGACCCTTCACACGAGACGTTTATGATCAGATTAGTTGCATGCACTTAATTGAAACAGCAGAGTTATTTTATAAAAATATACATCAGATATAATACGTGCAATTTTAAAACAAACAAGCTACTGAAGTGTAAAAGAAAATAATTGAAAGCCAAAGATGGAGATTTTTGTTTACACAAAGGCTCTTTCGCGTATATGATATCAGGCGTGGGCTTAAAAAGCGTTTATACCCTTTAAGCCTAAAGCCTTTTAGCCAAAGGGTTGATAGGGGGAGGTAGGGAGGAGGGATGAAAGGGAAGTTAGTTGGACCCCTCCTCAGGATTTTCGTTATGCCTGGACCGATCGACTGGAGATTAGACGTGAATGTTAACATTGGCGGTGAAAACCTTTTGCTTTTCTAATTTGATTATCATTATCTTTTCAGTTTACTACCTAATTTGTTACTTATTTACTAGTTACTATTCTCACGCGTTCTATTTTAAATTCAAATTTATTGTAACTAATTTCAATGATCACTTCTGAAGATGTTTGTTGTAACAAACGAAACGTCAAGTTGAATATATTTGAATAACTACAACATGCGTTGTTTTACAATGATTTTTACCGCAGTTTGATGTTTTTAATCAAGTTGAGATGGCCAAAGAAGAAAAATATTTATGATGAATGTTAATTGAGCCTCAAACTTTCATTTTATTCCAACCACGGGACAAATCTTTTGTTACCATGGTAACCAAGGCTCATAAAATTATGGTGGCAGCCATCTTTAATCAATTTTGGATTAATTTTGAATTTTGAATTTTGAATTTTGGAGATCTGGTCTAAAATTAAGAGATATCATGAGGTCTATGAGAAATAGAAAGGAAATTCTGTTTTATGTGATAAAAATGAAAAATACTGGAAAAGCAATTGAAAAGCAATGATTATTTTTCAATTCTTTAGAAAAAATCTACAAAAGGTTTATAAAAATCCAACTTTTGTGATTTTCTGTGATTACGTCATTTAATTAATATCAAAACATGTGTTCATTATGAAGGAACAGTTGTCCCAAAGGTTTTTGGGAATCGGTCAAGGGTTTCAGATTCTTCTGAGAACGATTGATTCATTTTGGTAAACGGATTTCAAAGTGCCTCTTTTTTTAACATTTGTATGTCTTTTTTGTGTGAACATGAAATTTTTTCATGAATTATGAATGTAGTATTTTCTTATCAGAAGCAGAACTAACTATGGTGTAAAAAAGCTATTACTTTCTTTTAACCTAACAATTATTTGGGGAATCTACTTTCAATTCAAATTGCTTAAAAAAATGCGGGTGGTAACATTTATTTTCTTTTCAGTTAATATATGTACAAAAGATTTTAAATATCTGTCTAAAAATGAGCAAAGGGTAATGGGAGTTTTATTTCCATTATGCCTCAACGGGACTTGAAACTGAAGGAAATAAATGAAACCAATTTTGTAGATATAAGAAAAATGGGCTTACGGTACTTTGCGAAACTGAAACGAGGAAAAATAAAACGATAAACTGCGAATTGGTAAAGTGCGATACTTGCTTCGCTCAGGATCACCACCATATCGTGGTGGAGTTAATCGTGTTTCTCAATGACATCTTCAGCTTTGTCGGCGGATGTCTTGTAGTACGAGTACTCCTGGTAGCGTCACCCATGCCAAGAAAGTCAAAAGGTTGGAACCAGATGAAGAATAATCTCCTGATCCTCCAGGTTGGGGGTTGGGATCAGACTATTAATGATCTTCTGTCACTACAGGTTAGACATCTAAGTAGTACAGTCTAAAGACCAAGCTTCGACTGTACAACAGTAAAGGGAAATCTGTGCTCCTCTATGGATCTGATTGGTGTATTGTAAAGGCAGACGTAAACAAAATCAGTGCATCCTCCAAAAAAATGTCTTAGCTTGGAAAATTTGCACCATCTTTTACTCTCAGAAAGTGTTCAACGAAAAGACCTCTACCAATGAATAGTCAGCAATAATTTCAGTGCATCTTACAAAAAATGTCTTTTTTATCCTCAGAAAGTGCCCATCGAAGACCTCTACCAATGTACAGGCAGTAATAATTTCTTGCTCGATATCAAATGGCGCCGCCTGAAATTTCATGGGCTCGTTCTCCGCATGAAGGATAGACGGACAGCAAGGAGAGCGTTAAAGTGGATCCGAGTTGGGAAGCGTAAACCTGGATGGCAAAAAACCTGGCACGCGATAATTAAAGCAGAGCTCCAAGAAATGTGTTCCATATGGGGCGGTGCATGTAAACTTACAACAGACCGCAAAAATGGCGTCACCGTGTCGCGGATCTATTTTCCACTTCGAAAGAAGGGGATAATAAATGATTGAATGAACGAACAAACGAGCAAACGAACGAATGAGTGAATGAATGAATGAATGAATGAATGAAAGTCGGAAATGGTAAATTGCAATGCGGAAAATTGCGAAACACTAAATGTTGTAAATTCTAAACGGTGATATGGAATGCTACACAAAATTTCAAATTTCTTTAAGATTTAATTATCAGTTTAGATAAAGAAAAAACTGATTCTCGTGATCAATAAAAAAGACGGACAAAATCAGAACCTATTCCTTACCAAAGATGAAACTACTACTGCATTTTTACAACATTTTATGAACCTGAGCTTATTATTTTGTTAACTTTACCATGCTGATAAGGTTCAAAAAGGCCAAAGTTGCTGTCCCTGCATGGCTTCTAGCATTCAGGCGTAATATTTAAGGGGTAAATCCCACTACCTACGTTGTCATATTACCAGTGATTGTGCATGGCTTCAAGTTAGCTACTTGCACATTTATTTTGTGCAATCTAAACAGTTAATGGATACATTTATAAGATATACACTGTAGTGAAAAGACATTTTTAAAGAGAGTGTGTTGAATAGTGATACAAAGACTGATGAGGCAATAAAATTGGTGTGTAAAACACAAAAGGAAATAAAAGGTAGAGATGTGTAAGGAAAAAAATGTTCAACAGACAAAAAGCTTAAAGGTTATTTAAAAATATTAAGCGTTCATTAATCCTGTGAAGGAAACATCAAATCAAGAGTACTCGATGTGTGAATGAGTTGCATTTCTCTAGTTTTGTGACAATCATTGCCGCCGTTGATGAGAGATAAAGACCGAATGCAATAAAATTAAAAATGGAGTGATTAGAAAAATTAGAAGTGCAAAAGACAGGCTACAAAGATCGTTCTTGCGTATGTCACAGAAGTGATCTCTAATACGGTCACCTAAACGGCGGCTAGTTTCTCCAATATACAGCTGGTTACATTGAGAGAATTGAATACAAGAAGTAATTTTGGATGTGGTACAATAAAAAATGTTAAGAGTAGAGTTGGGCCCCGTGATAGAGGTACGAAAAACCACAAAGGAGAAGTTAGGCATCGTTTGCGAGAACGACGAAAAGTGCCATGTTTTTTGTCGGAGAGAAGATTGCGGTCTTAAGTTCTTAAAAGAAAAAGCGGGCGTTGACTGAAAGAGACTGCTGAATCAAGTAAATTGAAATTATACACGTTTCTGTTTCGCAAATTCTTGTTTTGTTTTAAAAAGTAAGTAAGTCAAAGAAAAATGAACTAACCTTCCGTATTTTCAGCGCAGTTAAAAGTTTGGTTGCGTGCAACTGACTTAAGGACTGTTCCTGAGCTTTGGTATAATAATACTAAATACAATTAGCTTAATTTTATCGGATGTTTTCCAGTTCTCTCTCAGTCCTATGGGTAATTTCATTCGTGATTAAAAGTGACAATTGTGTCCATCTGTTGCAGAGAGGTTTGCCGTGGAAACCATAAAAACAGCCCTTTACCTGAACAGGTTTTAATAGTAAGCGGTCAATCGATCGATTTCACAGTGTACATTTTGTCAATCCAAATAAGGATTTCTAGCTGTTTGTCGTTTAGCTGATACTATTTCTCAAAAGATGCTCTTAAATGCTTTAAAATTGTTTGGACCATTAAAAAAACTTAATTATTACTTATTAATGCTTTTGAACGGACAGGTAAGATAAAAGTACCGCACCATTAAATTTGACTAGTTGAAGTAACCCGCTGAGACGGGCAACTGCGAGAAATTGGCTGGAGACATTTTACACTAAAAGCTTTTTGAATTCTAGTTTTTATATTTTTCCTGAAAATAAAATTTAGCGTTGTCTAACTGACTGTCATGAAACTAAACGGTTTTTGTTTTTTACAAGCGATATAATCTCCAAGTGAACACATATTATGTGTAACCTTTTCGTTCGCCAAACTTTATTCCCCTTTCTTTTTCACGAAGGTAGTTAAAGCATAATTACGTTTGTTCAAATATCTATTATATTTGTAGAGTACCATCATCTGCTGGGAGCAAACCTGTAATGGATTAATGTCCTCTCCAGTGGAACTCATGGACTCTCATCCACAGCAGCTTGGATGGCATAGCTTAGAAAATAGAAGAACCGCAAATCGGTTGAAATATATTTTACAAAATAGTTAATAATGCTATTCAATTGCCAAATGATCTACAGCCGAAGTAGTTAAGAAAACTAAAAACCGTCACTCTAAGTCATTTATTTAGGTTTCAACTGGCCCCAATAAACATTATTCAAGCCCCATCTGCTGATAAAGTTAGAACATTAATTTTAGATTTTCTTAAAA
>JAPEIX020106081.1:0-10108 GCA_026122405.2 Zoanthus sansibaricus
AGTTTAGTACATTCTTTCTGTTTTCTCTTATCATCGGATTTTGAGATATGGATAACCAGCTACTTAACCAATGGAAACTATACACATGTTTGGATTAGGCAACAGTCACAACTAACCCCCACTTTTCTTGTCCTAGATGTGATCAATCATTATATCTGTCAAATGCTATCTCACGTAACTACAACACGTTAATACCACGCATCAAATATTTCCATTATCTGATCACCATGCATACTATCTGTAATTGTGTCAAATTTGATGCTTTACTATCAACAGTTTTTTAACTAAACTTTCTTAACAGATTGGTTCACTGAAAATATTAAAAGAAGTTTCTCGGAATACTGCGATTCGAAAAGCAATAGCCGATCTCGGCGGTGAGTACTGTCAGTTTTCCAAAACATTTTCTCTTGTTAGAGATTTGAATTTGAAAACGAATTCCGGCTGATTTGACTAAGAACATGTCATGTGCTTTTGAATCAAACCTGAACAATATATGTACACTTCTGTTATACTTTTTTGCACAAAATCCAGAATAAAGTTTTCTTCGGCTGATAATTGAGAATCTCAACTAGTTTAACCCAAGTCCATAAAATGCTGCAGCAAAAGAAACATGGCTTAGTCCAGAGAGAAGCATTGTTAATTGATTGAGAGTGCTTTTTTGCTAATCAGCTTTGTTTATCAGGAACAAAAACAACGAACTCTACCTTGCGATTAACTTATTTAAGGGCGAGTAACATTTTCCCCTGTCGAGTAATAGACACAAAACAATTGTCACTTGGCGAGAATTTGATATACTCTTATCCACTAATGTAAATAACTCAAGAATACAAAACAATGTTTCATAGAGAAAAAAAAGGTAAAACTTTAGTGCCGCTTGGCTTACTAACTTTCTCATTCTAAATTTGGCTAAGGAGAGAGCACATTGCAGACAAAGGATATGGTTTGATACCACGCACGCAGGGGATTTTGGTTGTGTTTTATGTCACAAAGGACTATAATTGTAAATGTAGTCAAACGCAAGAAATTGTGGCTCAAATGAACTCCATTTGTACCTTTTGGCATATAAGTTGCTCTTTTAACTTCTTTCCACGGACTGCCTGCATGCTCGCTCCGCTGCAGGTACAATAACTTCTTAATTATGCTTTGAGGATCAAGTTGCCAAAAAGTAAGGATAAGTTTAAGTTACTGTAAATTCATAGCTACTGAGACATATATAGTATATTTAAGTCGTTATTATTTCTTTGATAGGTTTCTCGGAACTTTAGATTAAATTTGCTCTGTAGAATGGGCTCTCTCTGTTGAAAGGCTTTTCTCTACAGCTAAAATGGGCCCTCGTTCTTGAAAGGTTTCTCTCCATTGAATGGGTTCTCTCTATTGAATAGACTTTCTCTTGAATGGGTTTTCCCTATAGAATGGGGTTTTCTTAACGGAGTGGGATTTTTCATTTGTTGTTTATTGCTGTAATTTATCCGCAGGTTTGCAAACGATGGTAAAAATCCTTCAATCTTCAAACAAGGAGCTCAAATGCTTAGCTGCGGAGACAATAGCTAACGTGGCAAAGTTCAGGCGCGCCAGAAGAACCGTCAGAATGTATGGGGGCATTAAGAAACTTGTAAGTACATTTTGCGATAAATTTTTTCATAAATTTTTGTGGTAACTATTATGGATCTAATTAATTTAGGAATTGAAATTTTGAGTAAATTATTCAACGTAAATCAACGGCTTAAAATTCAAACTGTAAGACAAAAAAGTTATGGTTTTCAACGTTGCACAATAAGGAGTTTAAATTTAGAAAAATTCATTATAATGCTACACATGCTGTAAAAAGCCGCCCTGATTTCTCATCTGCTGTGAAATAAAAGGAGCCACTTCAAATAACTTGAAAGGATTAAATTTCTAAAAGTAAGTCTTACAAGTGTTAAATTACTGTTGATTTGGATTCTTAATATGCAACCTTTATACAAACTTGAAAAGAAAATTTTAGTACATTTGTTTTAAAAACGATCTGACCTAAGCTGCATTTTATTGTACATTTAATGAAAAGTGAAACTTCCGAAAAGTTCTTCCTAGCGCCGGTGCAAAATAATTGGGAAGTGTATTTGTATCAATGAAGTGTTGACTTTATCAAATTGTTTTGTTAAAGACATATATAATTGTTTGTTAAAGGTCGTCCTTCTTGATTGCGGACTTCTATCCAGTGCATCAGATATAGATGCGGACGTAGCACGTTGTGGGGCCATGGCACTGTGGAGCTGCAGTAAAAGTACAAAGAATAAGCTTGCTATCAGGAAAGCAGGCGGAATTCCTCTTTTAGCCAGGCTATTAAAATCCACCAATGAGGCGATGCTTATACCTGTGGTTGGCACGTTGCAAGAGTGTGCCTCAGAAGTGAGTAAAGAAAAAGCCCTTTTGAAGTAACGTGACTACTCCCACCTTATATAAGCTAAGCTAAGCGAAATTCTTTACGAGCCTACTGGCCCACGGAGCCGGCAGTTATCCTCGGTTTCTGTAGTGTTAAGCAGATGAGAGTCTTTGACTCCCCCTGGACGGGACACTAATCCATCGCAGTTTAGCTCTCACCAAACGCTGGTACTCATTTACCTACCGCGGAAGGATGGAAAGCTGAGTTGGCTTCGGCGGAAAAAAAGGTCACACAAATATTCGAATCTCGGCAAACTGTCGGGATCAAACTGGGGACCTTGTGGTTGGAAAGCAGAGATCTTACCAACTGCGCCAACCACGTGCGCCCGACCTTATATAAACTTATGACAATACGAAGTTCAGAAATAGAGCGTTTTAACATTAGTTAGAAGGTGTAGTTTGAAGTCTCAACGTTACACTTTAAGCATAAAATCAAAACATTTCTAAAGAAATTTTTGTGAAAATGGTACTGGAAAGCAAGGCTTGCTCACCAGTCGTACAAATCCTTAGAAAATAACCTATTTTCTGTTGCTTTTACCTCTTTAAAGTCAATACCCCTTTTTCCATTTCAATATACCGTTTTGTCGCAGCTGATTGATTTAAGGTCGCTATGGTTTCGTGACCCCACCTGCAAAGAGCTTATTGTTAAGAGCTTGCTGGTATGCTCTTACTGCTCTCTATTATCTTCTTTAGGAACCCGAACCAGTTTGTTAGTTATTCACTGCCGATGAGATCTAGTAATCCCCTTAGCAACTGTCCATGGTGTTCATGCGCATCACGTGACCTTAGTGTCTGTTTTATTGGCTGCAATTACTTAGGAGGAAAAACTCCTTCTTACTAAACAAGGAGCTTGAATTGTAATTATACTTGTTGTTAACAAGTGCTATAATTCTTAGTATTATAGCAAAACGGGACTCATTACTATTTTGATCTGCCATCTTTTCTCTACTAGTAAGCTATCACAAATAGACCTCTAGTAGAGTAGCCAATCAGAATGCAGGATGCGTGTTAGACCTTTTGTAGGTTTACACAAACTGTTGTTATCTCAACTTTGTCACCATATTTGCAGCCAGCTGGCAGTATATCCCTTTCTTCAGTATATCAGTGTGAATGTACTTAACTTCAACGATGTGTTATTTTGCTGAAGAATTACCCTTTCATTTCAGTCAACTTACAGGTTGGCCATTAGAACAGAAGGAATGATTGAAGATCTGGTAAAGAATTTAAAAAGTGAAAACCAAGAGTTGCAGATGCATTGTGCAAGTGCTATTTTTAAAGTAAGTTGGCAATGATACGAATTGTCATTTCTCCACATTCATCGGCTTAAGTTGTATTACTCGTTTAGTTTAGAGTCAAGGATTTGTTAAAGTAATATTAAACATTTGTGGATCTCACCATGCAAAGCGTAAAAAGTAAAGTAAGGATTTGTTGTTTAGAAACAACTTTGTGAAAACAAAAACTTTGTCAAACATAGTTGTTTTTGTCAGATTTTGGCAAAATCAAACTGGATAATAGGTTGGTTTTATGGTAGTAGTAGAAGCTGTGTTGGTGAGAAAAGATCAGTTTGAACAATGATGGTTGCGAATCGTTTTTGAGCTGTAATGAGAAAATAAAAGGCTCAAGACTCGGATTGTTGCTTTGAAATTTTAACGGACCTTACGAAATACAGCCAGCAATACCAACGCCAACGGCTAAGAACGATAGTAAATACAATAACTGCGCGTTGGCATGCATTGAAATGAGCTCCTACACGAGGTTTCGCAGAAATGAGAACGTCGCAAGACCTTTTTTGGAGTTCTCAGTACTGCAAGAATTTAACAACAGATACGTTGCTGGTATTTGTTTAGCTTCGTGGAGAAACATTTAATCGTTTTCTGCTCATAAAGTTTACGGTGAAAGTTTAATTTACGCGTATACTATGTATTTAGGTACCAGCTAACGACGTAATGATTGATCGTCGCGTTTACAAGTAACTAGGAACTTTAAGCAACGAGGACGGTAACGCCGGGGCCGACGTCAAAGAGCAATAGTAAATACGTTAACTGCACGTCAAAATGCATCGAACTGAGTGAGCACTTGCTAAAATCAGAACGTGAAAAACCTTATTTAGAGCTCTTGAGACTACAAGGGCGTTTGCTTTCCCGTTTTCTTTGCTTAAGGTCCCTAATGATGGAACGTGTACAGAATACTCTTTAAGAAAGAATTTTACCGTGTCCACAGCAAGTCTAACGCGTTAGGCCTCAGTGGTCAAGGTGCAGGATTTGCATGCGGATGCCCTGGGTTCCACTTTGACCACTGCTAAGTGTATTTCACAATGTTTGAGAATAGCCAACTGGTTCGGTTCCTATATTTACCAGTTTGGAATTTAAACTAAGTCGTGTGAGTACCAAGAAATATTAGCTTCTCAGATAGTCTAAAACCCAGTACTTGAACTATAGGGTTGAGGATGTCGTTATGCAGGTGTAATATTTTTCGCAGCAACTTGATGTTTTCATAATATCGGATATGTTTTATGATTTAGTGTGCTGAAGACCAAGAAACCCGAGAGTTGGTCCGTCATTACGGGGGGTTGGACCCTCTAGTAAGCCTTCTGACAAACATCGACAACAAAGAGTTGCTGGCGGCAGCTACAGGTGCCATTTGGAAATGTTCTATTAGCCGAGAAAATGTTAAAAGGTTTGTAGTTTATTTAAATGTTAATGAGTTTAACCGAGGAAAACATGGCCGTCGAGGGACCACAAAACATACTACTATCACGAGGTTAAGTTCAATAAGCGTTTTGTTACATATCAACTATCAAAGAAGAACAAAAAAGTAGCTTTTAAAGAATTTTTTTATTTTCCAAACCTGTGTTTGGTGAACCTTTAAAATTACGCTGAATTACCAGTCCATAACACATTGTTGTTCCCTGCGTGCTTAGTTGCTGGGAAGCAGCGAAACTCGTTCGCGTGCACATGATGTCCTCTTGTCCAATAAGGGTATGGGAAAAATGGACTTTGATAGCTGGTATATATCAATGGGAATTGTTCCAAGTAAAACTGGTATTGTTGCCAAAAGACCTTGTTCTACAAACAGAGAAATACATTGGCAGCTAATAAGTGTGTCTTGAAGATTCCTTAAATTTCCTGTTTGTTCTTTGTTTTAGATTTCAGGCATTAAAAGCAATCGAACAGCTTGTTACACTCCTTAATGAACAACCAGAAGAGGTAAGAGTGCTTCATTATGAAGGCAAATAGATCTGTTAATTTCAATTTTTACCTTGGCTTTTTTGTTTGTCATAAGTTCATCTACACAGGTGGCGCTAAGAATGCATGGTACTATCCCGTTATATTACTTGGTGTAGCAAGCACAGAAAAAGCAGGAATTATGATTGGCTGAAAAAAGGCTGGGACGAACTTATCTTGTTTTTTTTTGGTAAAGGCGGTACAAAAGAAAAAGTTTAAAGATTATTTTGGGAAAACACAAAGTTTGCTTATAATTTGTCGCAGACATGCTTTGGTATTATTAACTTATGCCTTCTTCATTGCGATTATGATAAATTTATTTCATATTAATTACAAAGAATTTAAATTACAATGAACGTTTGAGCTGAACAAAACGGTCAAAGCACTCACATAAGCAGAACAAAATGAGTCAAAGCATCTTCAGAGATTTTAGAGAGTCGGAGAGTTTGTCTCTCTTCGACTTTTGTTCACAAAATGATGGCGAGTTCTCGTTTCACAATTTTACTTGTAAAAGCAAGTTCTGCTTTAATCAAAAACGTTTTGGAGGACTTTTATAAAGTATTCTTTTTATATCTGATTTTGTTATTTTCAACTCTCTTTAACTCCTTTCCCGCGTTATATTACTAAACGCGTGTTCACTGTCTTTAGGTATTAATCAACGTAGTGGGAGCCTTGGGCGAGTGTGCTCAAATATTAGCCAATAGGACGGCTATTCGTAAGGCCGGTGGCATTCCTCCACTTGTCAATCTACTCACCAGTACCAATCAGGCGTTGCTAGTTAATGTCACTAAGGCGGTTGGTGCCTGTGCTACCGAGGCGGACAACATGACGTAAGTACCTTACAGTTTTACCAAGAACTTTAAGCAGTTATTATAACTACACAGAGTGATTTTTAATTTCTTGCAAATGTTATATTTTTGTGCAGCGAAAACGTGTGCCGTTTAAGGCTTATAAAAGTTCTAAACCTAAACTTCAAATCATTTTATTGGTGTTTTCTTATATATTTCCAAAATAGGAAAAATATGCTGTTAGTTAAAATATTTTTTATACTACAGTGATGTAAAACAAAAACCGCAACTTCGCAAGGCTGTATTTTTGTCCAAAGTGACCATGTCATTAGTTGTTTTTTCATGGTCAGGATCAGCCAATTCAGTAAAGCCGAATAATAAAGTTTTTTTTGAAAAATATGTGTAAAGCATGCAGGTTGATAGAGAAGGTTCTGAATCTGCTTGAAAAGTCCTTGTATATACGTTTTCTAAACTAAATTGTTTTTGTTTCAGGATCATAGATAGACTGGACGGGGTTCGACTTCTCTGGTCGCTACTGAAATCAAACAACCCAATGGTACAGAGCTTTTCTATAAAGTTGTATTGTATTTCTTGTATAAAAGATAGTCAAGCCAGAAATCTACAGCTCAACGCTAATTACTTATTCGTAGAGCATTGATAACGCCGTAACTTTCAGCTGCAAGTTATTTAGTAAATTACGATTTCTACTATTTTACCACACTTAGACAAGTTAGGTACAGTACATTTTATGACCTGCTAGATATATTTAATTTACTCATTCTTCGCTGAGGCACTCACTCACCCCCTTGTAGTTAGAATAGCTGCTGTGGATCCACGGTTTATTTATCGAAAGATAGTTTGGATAAATCTCGTTATTACTTTATGTAATTCATGTCCATGGAAATGTAATTTTCACTCTTCCTAGGGCAAAGTATAGTTTTTGCATGTCTTGGAACAAATTCTTAGTTGGAAAAACCGCCTATTTAGAACATTTTTAGATTTATGTATAACGAGAATTTAAGATCGTTTTTGTCTTTTCGTCTAGGAGTAAAAAAGGAATTTAAATTCCTCTGTCAGTTACGTTGTGGATATTTATTTTGGCGGGGGAAAGATAACAAAATATTTATTAGCATTTTATAATTATCATCATATGTTTCACTAGTATTTATTCTAGTTGAGGAGGTTCGAGCAGGCCTGTTGATCCAGACCTTTGTCCGCCCTGAGAGTGAAACGTAACTAATCTTTCAGCTATTTTGTAGCCACCCACAACAAACTAGGTATTTCAATAAACCACTACCGTACCAGTAATAATAATAATAATAATAGTAATATAATAATAATAATAATAATAAAGCTTATACCGCACCTAAACATTGTGTCCTAAGTGCCTTAAATATATAAACATATACAACTGTAGCCTATATAGGGTAAATAAACCAAAAACAACAATAGTATTCAAAACTAAAGTTCATATGCTAATTTAAATAGATGCGTTTTTAGTTTAGATTTAAATGAAGCAATACTCTCTGCTGATCTAATATTAAAAGGCAAAGAGTTCTAGAGGATTGGCGTATGAATTGAATAAGATCGGTAGCCATAGGTTTTGAGGTTGTAGGGAACAGTCACAAGTTTAAGTTTGTCTGAGGATGATCTGAGAGCTCTATTGGGCCGTAAAGGCGGAGTGAGTAGTTCCTTTAAATATGACGGAGCCTGGTTATTTAGACACTTAAATGTAATTAGATTGATCTTAAAAATAATTCTCTGTTCCATCGATAACCAGTGGAGTTCTTGTAGAATAGGACTTTATTGATCATTTTTCTTGGTTCCCGTAATCACTCGGGCAGCAGCATTCAGAAGATGTTGAAGTTTATCAATCAGTTGCTTAGGGAGACTAAAACAAAAGCGAGTTGTAATTGTCAATCTTTGAAAATACGAATGCATGGGTGAGAATCTTGGTAGTGTTATTGTCAGAAGGTTTCTAATTTTTGCAATGTTCCTCAAAAGATAAAAGCCAGATTTTACGATGGCATTTATGTGTCGTGACATTGTCATTGTAGGGTCAAAGATAGCACCAATATTTCTTGCATGTGAGGATGGGTGAATGACATCAGATCCAAGATGAATAGGATTGAGTTGAAGGCATGGACGGAATTTGGAATTGAAGTATAAAAGTATCTAGTTTGAGCTTATTTAAAGCCATCCATGTTTGGATGTCCGAAACACACATCTCTATATGTCTCGTTGATGCAGCCATTTCTGTTTTGCTATCAAAAGAGAATGAGGTATAAAGTTGTTGGTCGTCTGCATAAAGATGGAAGGACAATCCGTGCTTGCGTATAATATCTCCAACCGGAGATGTGTAAAGAACATATAAGAGGGGACCCAAAACAGACCCCTGGGGAACACCACAAGTCAGTTTATGTAAGCTGGAGGAGGTTCAGTTAATGCTGACAAACTGAGTACACGATCCTTGAGATAAGAGTGAAACCATGCAAGTGCCGAGCCCCTGATACCAAAGCGGGAGTATAGTCTTTTCAGTACAATGGTATGGTCCACGGTATCAAACGCGGCAGACATGTCAAGTAATAAGAGAAGAACACAGCAATTGTCATCAATCGAGCGAAGAATATCGTTCTGTACACGAACAAGGGCCATGGTGTTCCTTATATGCTGACTGTAAACACTCTTGGAGCGGTGTGCGACACTTGCAGACTGCAGACTTGCAGACTTGCAGACTTTTGTGACGTCGACAAACCATGTGACTCTGGATAACAAGACTTTGCCATGCGCAGAACGTAATTGATCCTAGCGCGAAAATGGATCGTTCAGGTGAGCTTAATTTTTGTGCAGTCTTTTTTCTTAATTTTCTTTTGGGACTAAACTGTTAACTGACTTGTTCTAACTATGGCAATTTGGCTAAAATAGAATCAACGAAGAATATATTAAGCAAAGAGCTGCAGAAGCTTCGATAATTTGTTGCAGTGTACGTGCTATTCTGCATCCGATTAAATATTGTCTTCTATTTTCATAGAGGAAGAAGAAGAAGACACTAAACGGGTTAGTTGTAATAAAAAGCTAATTAAATGTTTCTTTTATTACGGCTCAGGCCTGGTACTGTAGCAACAAAAATGTAACTAATGCAACAACGAAGAATTGTTCAATAGTCTGTAAGGGTGGTAAAAAATCAAAGGTGTCAAGTAAATTTTGCCGCTAACCTTGGCTACATAACTTAATTCGTTGTTATTTTTGTAACAGGATTCAGCGAAGAAAATTCCACTAGTAAAGTGATCGTAGGAATCTTTAAAGTGTTTTAATTCTTATTTTCTGAGACATACTTTAGGACGTCAACAAAATAGCAATCTTGCGTTCCCACGTGAACTGTCAGAATTTGCATATTTTATGTTTCACCGAAAGCGATTCTTTCAGTTTGGCCGCATCAAAGTCGAAGTTAAGTCAAATTACTAGCCTCTTAATTGCAAATATATTCATATTTTTAGAATGTGAAATGTATCGGCATGTAAAATTTCCTATACTGATCCCTGGTATTTCAGCAAAATATCCATCTTGCATTCCCGCGTGCTTCCCCCCGTCAGACCAAGGGCGATAGGAAACGCGAGATTCGAATTTATGAAATAAAGTTATCCTTACCTCATCCGTTGTCCATTGTCTTGTTTT
>JAPEIX020106149.1:0-10106 GCA_026122405.2 Zoanthus sansibaricus
GTTATGATGTCATACCCTAAACTGCTCTTTTCATTTTGAATCCAGTGCTATATTCACTTTTAGATACCCATCCCCCCTTTGGTTTGTACCAAAAAATAATTCTTTTTTTTTGGGTGTACTCTCCCCTTAATTCAGTCAATCACAAAGCTTATTGAAATGGGAATTTCATGGTAAGCTTTATATGCCGTACTGTTCGAATAAGGGGAGCACTCTGGATGTTGATATTTTAATATTGGTCAAGGGAAACAGTGTACACAAAACTGGAAAACTTTCATTATCATCGGAATCCTAAAACTATCATTTATTTGTATAGAAAAGTGTCCACGAATTTTCGAAACACCCTGTAGAAACGATTGAGGTTTAAGGTACTGGTTTGGTTAGACCAGTGGTGTAGGAACCGAGGGAGCCGTGAGGGCACTGGTCCCCCCAATAATAAAAGTAGGGGGAACGGGGGGGAATGCCCCCTCCCCCAATAATTTGCTACACAACGTTATGTTGTGATGTTACATTACTACAGAGCCCCACCTTTCACAGGTTCTCGCACCTTCAGTGCTTGGTTGTGCCCCCACAATAATTAGTTCCTTCCTACGCCACCTTAGTATATATGGTATTAGTAGAAATCTAGTCACTATCTATCACAAATACTGCACTCTGATTGGCTACCGCAATTGCTGTCTATCAGGTGATAGATAATGTCTGTAGGATAACAAGTAATGCAATATGGCATCCCTTTTCCATTTTTCATACGTTTCGGAAGAGGAATAAAAAACGCTGTTATTTAAAAGGTAATAAAGAAATGAGTTTGAAAAATCAATTTGACAGTTTCACTCAATGAATATTCGCTGGTGTATCATCAGCATTGGTTATTTCAATGGATTCAATAATTGTTTATCAAGAAAGTATCGTCGTTCTTCTATTTCTTCTTCAGAGATTTCTACTAAAACTTAGAATGCTTTGAAATTACAAGCTCAGGTCTGTTCTAATTGTTAAATGTTCGCTTCGCATGTAAAGCTAGCAAGATTTCAGAGAAGATACAGTACCCAGACCTGTGACCTAATGTGCATCATCTAATGGCCCTGGTGTGCTTTAGATAATGCAGAATCAGTCACCGTAGTATACTCATCAATTTTACCTGTTACAGAAGATATGCATGGCAACCGGCTCTGACGCAGAAAGATTGGTACCAGCCCAACACTCAACTATTATTTAAAATGTATTAGTAGTTATAAATCTCAGTGTCATTAGACGTTTAGCTCAATTTGAAGCATGCTATTCAACAATGACTTTAACTTATTCAGGAGACAGTGTTCCTACGTTTGGGAAACAAAGGAGCAAACTGGATACTGCTACACATGAGCCTGGATTTAAAAAAGACTCTCGTACAAGTTTTGAGAGATCCCGTACAGCGATCATTACAAAAACCCTGGATCCAGGAGGTATCAGATCGGCTCCAAAAACTTCAGTTGATAAGGGAGTCATAAGCCCGAGTATTGGTAATACCCTGGGTACTTCGTATGACCCAGGAGATTCTGGCTCTGTGCATGGCAGCCCAACAGGGATTGGTCATTTAGGCAGTATACTTCAACGTTCATTATCTGGTAAAGGCAGTTCTGCGCTCCAAAAAGCTTCTAGTGGTAATGGAAAAAGGGGTTTAACACCAAAAACCACACCTGGGGCATTAGATGATTCAACAATCTCACCTGTTACCAAAGATATGTCAGCTAGCTCTAGCACTGACACAATTAGTACCAGTCCAACAACTGCAACTGATAAGGGCAGTAACCCTTCTTCCCCAGGAATCTTGACTGATCCGGGAGATGCTGGTACAACGTCAGTGTTATCGACTGATAAAGGAGATATTGATACAACCACTGATACATGGGCTACTGGAGGAGATCACGTCTCTACCTCAACTGATAAGGGAGATATCGCTACTACCCCGGGGATAAGGACTGATAAAGGAAATCTTGCTACATCCCCAGGAGTATCGATAGGCACAGCCGATATTGCTACAACCATGAAAATTTCAACTGATACCGGAGATATCACTACTAACCCTGTAGCACCGACTGATGCAGGAGGTATCATTGATTCCACACGGGCTTCAACTCAGACAGTGGATGTTGTGACCAAACCTCGGTTTCCAACCCCTAAACAGAAAAGGAAAAGCACAGCAAAACCCGTTTTACCAACTACAATTCCCGTTTTTCCTGTAAAGACAGACAGAAAAAAAGGGAAACCAGTAGCAACAAGTAGGAAGTTTGCTCAGCATACTGACCTTAAGACCAAAAGATTTAGCACGAAAAAGCACGTTAAAACTACTCCCTTGATACTGAAAACTGAAAAACGCATACCTATGACAAAAGCAGTAAAGGTGAAACCTGGTGTTGTGAAGACAAACATGTTGCACACAGAGAAGACCGCTGTCATCCCTGATAAATCGACTAAAGCTACGTTGCATGGATGGCCTCATGGTATGATTATGTTTAAAGAACCAAAACTTGATCATGTAAGTTAAAGTAATGTAATTTTTTTATTATGAAATAATCTAACAAAATTGATTTTTTGTTTGATTCCATGTGTAGATCTTATAAAATATGTTCCTCTTGTTTTTAACCCTTTTAGGCCCAGCTTTATTGCTGAATACTCCCAGCCTGAGCCCATACTTTCCATTGAACAAGTTTGAGAGAATTTTATTTTTAATCTTCAATACTTTGCTATGTTTGATCAGTCCTTATTTTCTCATTGTTAAAATAGTTATTTTGTCTGTGTTATGTAAGAAGAAGTAGGGTGTTAGGATAACTGACTGGGGTTAAAGTCACTTGCTCTTGATATTACTCTTATATACGTTTCTGTCGAGGAGTTTGAAGTAAAAAAATTTAGGCTTGCATTTTTCCAAAATTACAAAATAATTTATTTCTCAAATTCTAACTTAAGATTATATTTCAGGGGTCTTTCCAATCTTAATAAATTCGTACGCAAGTAAATGTTGTAAGCATTAAACTCTTTTTTTTATAAGAACCTTTTTTATTATAAGAACGTGAGGCTGAAAATTGTCAAAAATTTGAGAACATGTTAAGAACATGCTGAGGCTGAGAAAAGGTAGTCTCCTTCGCAGCCGCTGCCTGAATAGTCACGCAAGGCTTTTCTCCTCAGGAACGGCTGCTTACCCGAGAGTAACATTCCTTTCCCATTGTCTGGGCAATGTTTGTTCATCTTTATGACAACCAATCAGCAATCACTATGACGTAACTCTCGCGCCACTTGACAGTTGGGAATGTCTGTGTAAAGTTTTGTTGGGGGATGAACGAAACTCCAGAAGTCAATAAAAGCCACGACAAGTGTGAAGTGATTTATTATGTGCTTATTTTCTTATCTAAATTCAAATATTACTAAAGTCTTTGAAAATCGTTTAAATTCAAGGAAGCTAGAGAAAAAGAATTTAGTTAAGCAAATAAAACGCAATAATTGTTACTCTAATAACAAGAGACTCCATTGAGTGATTGGCATTGTACTTGTAGTCTGTACCTGCATGAGCTTGAAATTATTCTCTATCTAGGAAGAGTATTGCGGAAATTCTGTAAAGAGTACCATTGGCGTTGACTTCTTTCTATAAATATTCAACGTAGCAACTGGCATTTTATGCAACTGATCGCGATAAGAATCATTTCAAAAAATGCCTCTCAGACTGTTTTTGTTTCATCTGTCTGCATGAACCAGAGTATGCATGTTCAAAATACTGTCACGTTCTGAACTTTAGCTAAAATTACCAGAAATTTCATTTATTGCAAGCATCATTTTAGGTCAGTTAACAATTAAACGAGAATTTTCTAATAGAAAGTGCAGTACTGCAAGATAAAACCAAAACTAGTAAAATGTGTCTGACATGAGGAAAGCAACTCGAGCCAGGGAAACAGCGAAAAGACATTATAATTTATACATTTTGATACTTTTGAAATAAAAAACACAGAAATTAAAACAAAATAAAATCATAATGAGCGAAAATAATTTTTAAAAAATCCTGTGTTTTACCCATGTTTATAAATTGTCTTCGATGCCACTGACATTTACTGCCTCGGGAACTCCGAGTTCCTTGAAATAACGGAACAACAACATATTTCATGTACCTCTCGAAGATAAACGGTATAAAACCTTGAAATACGAAACATTTTTCACAGCCTGTTGGCTTTCGCAGATGTCGGTGTTTTCTTTGTTAAGAGTTCGTATAGTGGTCTCCTGATGCTTTGAAAGTTTTGGCGACATCAACAACCTCAATCTCAACTGTGGAAAAAAGTTCTGCACTCCTGTACTAAGGCTCTGATTGGCCAAACTAAGGAAAGGAATGTTGCGCTCAGGTAAGCAGCCATTCCCGCAGAGAAAAGCCTTGCGTGACAACTCAGGCACCAGCTGCGAAGGAGACTAAAAGGTGCCCCTTAAATAAACTATTGAATCTCCTTGCAATGTTAAGTGAATTAATTAATACAGCCTTCTGCATTTTGTTAAGTGTTTGGTGAGCTTTCTTCACTCCCACCAGTTCCCTTATGCTCTTTTTCACACCAGTTGAACAGCTTCGTAATACATCTATCACAATATTATGCTGCTCAATATCATATCCAGGATGCTGCTGCTTTATTATAATTATTATTTTATAAACGCTTTTTGTTTGAGCACTGGTAAAATTACTTAAAACTGCATTTGAATCCCAATATCATATAATTCTTTTATACTAAATTTATAAGTGTGGTCAGATATTACCCAACTGCAAAATCTGCAAAATTTTCTTCTATTTATCAGTTTTTAAAATATTACTGTGATCTTCAGCAACTATCGCTTTGCTGCTTATCGTCAATGTATATGGTGGGTTTATGGAAGGCTTGGAAGGAAAAGAAGAAAGATCGATGCTGTGTTGTGCTGGCAATACGGAAGCAGTTCCCTGAGGCAGATGGTAATTACACTGGTTTTAAGGATCCTTCCATTACAGAGTTGGACTTGGCATTTTTTGAGTACATCTTCTCCTTTACACGAACAAACGGCTCCTTTAGGGGCCATCAAATGAAATAAAAGAAATGACCAAAATGTGAACAATAATATTTATATATGCAGTTATTAAATCCACCCAAAATGGTTTCATCAGGACATTTAGGAACCGGTAGGTCAAAAGAATCATTCTCCATCAAGCCCAAGTGAGAGTTCAACCTTCCAGTAGTTAAGTTACTCAACCAACTAACACTTATAGTGATTTATTTGCTAGATGGTATATCATCTGTTAAAATAACTTGGATCTGCAGTACAGTGTCTTCCATTGTCTATAATGAAGCAGTTTATTCATTGAACTTGCTTTTATTATCATTGTTATCCTTTAAAATGAAAGTTGTACAGTCATATGATTGTTTATCCCCAAGGGATTCTATATAATTATTCTGTTGCAAACTATTCTGATGCAACATGAAAAAATATATTCCCAGTTGATATCTAAAGTACATGTGACAAGTAATGGACATGACTCCTTTACCCAAAATTATACATTAGTGACAAGTGATATTTTTAGAACTTTTTGTAATACTTCTTATCTCTTGTACATTTGTTTATACAGCAAGAGGAAGTCCACCTCAGGCTTGAGCTAGCATTTGGCAGAATTATATATTGCCAATTTAGACACATTAGGTATTTACTATCAATAACTGTTCTTGGTACTTGCTTTGGTTTTTCTTTAGTCCAGAAATTACAGTAACTTTCAATTTAAGACTGCTAAAGCAAACTTCACTGGCTGAAATTATTTATTTCTCTATATATTTTAAGTGATACAACTGCACTAACTGCTTTTGTAATCAGTAGGATAAGGTTTATATTAGGCCATTTGGAAAGGAGTATATGCACATGGTAAGGTACATGTATTAAACCCCAATAATTAATGGTTGTTGTAGAAAGTTGCCTTGGTCTGACTTTAAAATCCATTATGGAATCTCATGTGTCCCTTACCACAATCCCCGCAAATGTAGATTTCTTTAACAATGTCCAACAAGCATGCCTTCCTTTTCATTGCTTATATTACTTTTAAAACAAATAAGTAATCAATGTCTTACTATCTGTGGGACCTTTCACTCACCACTACACCTTACTGGTATCTACTAGTTATTTCAAGCACTTGATGGCAAAGGAAAAAAAGTGGTGGCATATATTAACATACAAATGCCTGGAAACATGAACTGAAGAGAATTTGCAAACCAGGGGGAAAAGTGCAAACAGAAAGGTTTTTCTACACCCATGACTATCTTAATAATTCTTTGCTTTTTTTTTTGTTTTCGTCTGGATAAAAAAGAAATTGCCAGCAACCACTTTATTTTCTTGTGTCATATTTAATTTTTGAATTAGATTTTGTCCTTAGCACTTTTATGAAGGGGATAAAAATTTAATGGAATCTAGACATGTGCTGCTCAATAATGTCTTCCTTATTCCCACGGGGAGTTGGTGCAATGTTTGCAGGCAGTACTGGCCTCTGAAGGGGAGGTACATTAATTGCACCTTGCTTTAGAAGAACTGTGTCTCTTATGAGGCCATCGACAAACTGGTAAGACTTTTGTTCATACATGGGCTTGGCAACCCACTTTTTCTGGTACTTGGGGTAAACACATTTAAATCGGGTCTCCCCAGCCTCAGTAGTAGCAACTTCCCTTCCTGCATTCCAGTTGTTGTCGATGATGGCTAGCTGTGTACGACATTTCATTCCATTGTAAGAATAGTGCTGGGATTTAGGGAGGTACTTCTTGGCCATGGTACCATGGAAAACCTCCAAACCACCAGTTTGGACGAAATCAGCAAGCAGGAGAATATCCTTCAAGAGCTTTGTTTTCCAGGCCACCTCCTTAAGGGCACTGTGTGTGGGTGACCCAAGTGGAAGCCACGCCTTGTTTCGTCTCTGTTCTTCTGTCAACGCTTCGTGCTCACAAGCAGAAAATGACTCAAAACCAGGCCACTCGTGAATACCAGCAACGTGGTACACTATAGATTTCCACTTCTCCTGGCAGAGGTGAGGGTCCCCATTGCACGTTGCTGCACTCCACCATAGGTGATTTACAATAGAGGAAATCCAGGGTACAAGGTTTCCACACTCTTTCTTCCTTGAAGCAGCCACCAAATCTTTTCTCACTGATTTCGCCAAGTGCCAAGGATCAAAGCGGTGTTTTATGTGTGGTTTGTCTTTCTTCATCATCGCTGTTACCTGGACATGCCTGTATTTAAGAATACAAAACAATTCTTAAAAAAATAATCTACTGAGTGATCACAGAAGCCACCCAACATAATGGAAGGTAAGGTATTTCCTATATCAAAGGGGAAGTAAAGTCTAGGAATATTGCCATAGTTGAGGGGATAGACTGAATTGGAGTCGAAAGGGAACAGTTATGGAATGGTAAATAGGAAGGCACCCGTTGACCACACACCGTATTTACTCGAATAGACGCCATGGGGTTTATTTTATTTTTCACGATCCAGCTACGGCGTTTATTCGAGGGCGGCGTTTATTCGAGGACGGCGTCTATTCTGGGGCGGGGTTTATTCGAGTAAATACGGTATAACTACATGGTAACCTTTACCTGTCGGTTGCCAAGATATCGATAATTTGACCGTCCGACTCCAAGTTTTCCAAACAACGTTTCAGCCCTTCTTTTTCCATACAGTTAGAATTGTTCACCTCGGACACCTGAACGAGAGAAAAATCCAGGATTTTGTTTGTGGCCACATGCATTATACTGTATGTGCCGTACTTGGCGTTGTGGCCAGGGCTATCGCATCTTCCATCCCCAGCAAGAATAAGCCGCTCCCCCTTTAATGAGTGCAGCAGCTCTCTGTGTTGGAGAAGATATCTGTGGTTAACCACGGGCCAAAGATATTTTCTTTGCAGGCTGTTAAAGTTTCCTTTTTTAAAAAAGCGGATATTGCAACTGGTCACGAATGCACTGGTGGAAGCGAAATGATTCCCAGTGTATAGAATTCCGCCACTAAAAACAAGATTTCCTGTTGCTATTCCCTTTGTAAATGGTTGAGAAAACCAATTTTCTGTGTGACCCCCTTCACATGAGCTTGTGACGCAGATAAGACTTCCTCTTTGCTTCAGGGACGCAGATTTGACATGAGCACCGCAGCTTTGGCACCTTTGAAACAATTTCTTTAGCTGACTATCAAACACAATGGACTTGCTTTCTTTACACAGTTCCTCGGTCTTCTTGAGCCAGTTAATCTCAGACTTTGGGTAGTTAACAGGATTTTCGTCATCTGATTCTGCTTCACCTTCGTCAGGTACCCAGTCGTCATCGGAAGTGTCTGAATCATAGTCAGTACCAGCATCATCAAAATCTTTATCCGATTCATCATCAGAGCTGTCGGATTCTCGAATAGCGTCATCCTTAGTGTTTGTTTTTGGCAAGCTGGGTTCAGGCTGCATAGGTTGCAATTCAATTTTTTTCTTACAGTAGGCGTGGTCTTTTTCAACAAGTTTACGCTTTCTACGTGGAGTCAAAACCTCAACAACAGGTGAACACACAAAAAGTTCTGTCTGTGTTTCTGCATCGACATATGTTTTCAACTCTTGCAAGACGGCAGGACGGCTATCAACAGGATTAACTTTAGAAGTCCCCATCCACTGTTCGGAGATCATAGCAAGGGGTGGTCTCACTTCTTGATCAGGACTGTGCGTACAAGATTCTTTGCAAGCCATTTCGTCTATCGCACTTTCAAGGATATGAACAGGACTGGTTCTTCCTTGGTCTACTTCTAGAACTTCTGCCACCTCGTTCATCTTTTCAGACGTGTTCAATTCAGCTGGACTTTCGTCAGGCATCAAACCTGATGGGTCATTTTTAGCCGACAACAAGTTCATAACAACCTGCAAATTGTAATTGATGTACGATTGAATAGCTCAATTTCGATATCTTAAATTTTAGCCTAAATTAAAGCAATAGACATCGATATGAGGCTTCGGGGAATAAACCCCACAAGCTCTATAGTTCATTCTATCTTATTTTTTAAATTACCCGTAAATGCTTATTAACTTATAATTATGCCATGGCCAGAAAAATCGGAAATAAGTGGGAGGTGCTTACATCGTACACAATCAAAAACTTCTCCCACAAATAAAATAAAAAAGAATGACTACATTTTGTTTATATACGGATTCTTTCCAGCCTCAAAAATATGCAATAGGTTTACTCTAAATAAAAAAGGTATTTTTCTGAGTGCAAACTTTATTGTTATTTCTTTTTTTTCGCGACCGCGCGCGTTTCCCGGGCAACAGCTGGATCCCCAACTCCCCTTCATTCATTGTTCGGCCAATTTTGGTTGTTGAAAACTATCCTCTGCATGAAACTGAGTTAATTCAAGTAGACTGGTTGCTAAAGAAGCAGGTTACCCAGCATAAAGAAAGAAAAAACTATACCGGGGAAAATTAAGTTGAGGAGCATTTGAATACAAGTTCACGGGCGATTTTTTCGTGGAGATTTCAAGTTCTATCATGTGGATTCAACCAAAAACATGAAAAATTTCATTCAGAACTTATCCTTGACACGCAATGGATATTGCTTGCAGAAAAATACCTCGTGTCTTATCTGAAAGTTTGGTTATCGGGCAACAAAGCACTCAGTGAATATATTTCACAGTTTAAAATGGCACAAATATGAGGCCCTTATTTATGGTAGGTGAAACACTTTTTTATAAATCACCATACTGTTTGCCATTAGAGAGTATTTGATATACATCAATATTTTATAGTTTAAAAACGCGAAGAATGAACTTTCTTACCCCCGAACTTTAGATAAAGCATGTTTTAGGAATTGTTAAAAGGTTGCTCTCTAACTTAAGTCGCGAAGTATTCGGAAAATTTTCTTGACTTAAAATGATTCGTATTGATGCGTAATCTAATTAGTTTTTAAAATAGATTTCATTTAAGGACACTTAAAAAAAATTCCCGGTTTATGATCAGCGTGCGCACTAATTTTTGCCAGCGCATTGACCTTTTTTTTATTTTTTTTTAATAAAAAAATATATGACGAAAAACTCGAGAAACATTTTCCATGTTGCACAACAATTAATAGAGTGACAAACCATTCGGCTGG
>JAPEIX020106223.1:0-10106 GCA_026122405.2 Zoanthus sansibaricus
CGGCAATCTGCCGGGATCGAACTGGGGACCTTGTGGTTGAGAGGCAGAGATCTTACCAACTGCGCCAACCACGTCCGCCCAATTTTTGTTGATATAGCATCAAAACTTGACAAGATTGGCTCAACTTTTTCAAGTTTCAATCCATTTCCATCTTTACCATCCGTAGCAACAAATAACAGGAAACAGAACTAGTTATTTCTAATAGAAAGTGAGTGCTGCGAAGTACACTATTTTGTTATAGCTACAATACTGTTCTAGTTTCGGCATTTAATGTATTTGTGCTGTTACTGTAAAGGAAGGAGTAAATTGGTGTTAGAGTGAGCGCACTTACAGCAGTTCTTATTAACCCGTGAAATACAATTTAGTATATTACACTTGATCAAACTTTCACGATAGGGCTTTCTCTTCTGCTGTATCAAAATATATCATACTCTAACTTTTACAACCGCTGATCGCATGTATCGTGTGTACCGAAATGCTAGTGACATCCTTGAATCGCTTCTCGATACGGTATGAACTTGAACTGCTAATCGTATGTATTGCATGTTCGTTGCTAGTGAGATCCGAAGATTACACTGTGTTCCGAATAGGAGGCTACTTGCTTCGCTCGCAGCAATAAACGTTATAATACAGTCTTAAATAACAAACCTGGACCATTATTTTTGGATTTCGGTTGAGGGCAAGACATATTTAGAATTTTAAAAAGATGCTAAAAGGATCAGATTCCTACACAAACGAAGTTCAATCCATTTTTATCCTTGACATCTCTATCAACAAATGACAGGAAACAGAATAAACGTCATAATACAGTCTTAAATAACAAACCTGGACCATTATTTTTGGAATTCAGTTATAAGTGCAAGAGAGTTTTGAGATTTTAAAAAGATGATAAAATAGCGTGACATAGCCTCTTTAATGTGCCATACTTTCTTGGTAAAATCTCCATTAGATCAGAGGAACAATGTTTAGCTTATCGCTCATATTTTCAGAAGAAGTTTATTTTACAAAGCACTTTCAATATACAGTGCTTCAGTTGTTGTAACCTTATTAGAACCTTGCTCACATATCATTATGCTAATGTAAATGTAAACATATGCATGTATCTACCTATTGCAACGGATTTTGATGAAATGATACAATATCTTGTTTCCAGGTCTTTAATGCAATCACCAAAATGGTTCTAAGAGTGAAAAAAGAACAACAAGCCAAAGCAAATGAACAAAAAGGCGTTATAAAGGTTAAAAAGGACAAAGGAAAGCGGAAGAAATGGTGCTAACAGAGTGTTTATAATAATTATTTTATTCGAAAAAATTCATGAAACTTTGCCAAACCTCGTGGCATTAAAATGCTTGTCCAGTTAACACACGTACAGAATATCAGCTTTGAGTCTCGCAGAACCATTTAAAAAATTCAGATTCAACTCCGAGTGGGAGTGTTTTGCCAATTGTCGATTGAAAAAATTTCTTTTGTAAATCAGTTAAAAAATAATGATGTTTAAAGGAGAACTAGTTTAGGAATTTTTGTTTTTCTATTGAATTACTCATTATCATTGACAGAAAAATATTTGTTTATTTATCCTTCGCTGGACTTTCTTTTTTCAGATTTCATTGTTATGGCGCATAGTTTTGTAAAATCCTTTGTTAGCAATCGTTTTGCGGCAAAAAATTTAAAAGAGAGAAGTGTGTGAAAAGCTAATTTACTCTCATGTAACATAGTCAGTCGTATGTTCTTTTGACTGAAATATATGTTGAAATTTGATGAAAAAAAATGAAACAAAAACGAAAACGTTTGTACATTCTAAAGCGCATTTGAAATGACTGTAAAACGTCTTTTAAAGTCCCTATATCGCAATTTTTTTAATCTTTAAGATGAAAACTAATGTCATCTATAAAATCAGAATTCGAATAACAGAAGAAAAATTCCGCACCTAATTTTTCTTTTTATTCAAAAGAAGTATGGAATTTAAATTTTGACCGATGTGCAGGGGACTGGTACCTGTGACGTAGCAGCAGTATTGAATAAGGCTTCCTTCGCTGTCATTAGTGTTTTACAAAAAACGTAACAAAGTACTTAAAACTGAATTTCTCTGTTTTTCGCTGTGTTTTAAACTGTAAACGAAGAAACTGTTGCGTTGGCACTGTTAATATTCAAGCGGAAGCACAAGTACCTCTTCTACGTCATCACACCAGGACTTCATAATGGATTAATGCTCAGTCCAAAACGTCAGCACTCCTAAAACTGTCTTGTTTGCACGTTTCAAAACTCAAAAAATGTAACAGGAACCGCGAGAACCTTTTAATTTTTGAAATTTAGTTATACTATTTGGGTTCTACTTTTCATCTAAATGATAAAAAGAATAAGCGATATATGGGCTTATAAGTGCCATCACTCATCAAACATGGTTCACAACGCTTAAAATGTTGAATTTCTTTGATGTATAAGAATTATTTAATCAAGAAGGGTAAATACTGGCCAGGTTTTTTGGTTAGTTTTCAACTCGGCTGCCTTTTTGGTTGACAAAACACCTTACCAATAGGTCACATGAGCAATTAGTGAAAGTCACTAAAAAGGCGTTCAACAATTTTCCAATCCGCAGTACTGTTACAGACCTGCTAACCTGTTAAGCTCTGACAGTGGGAGAAATTTGTAAAATTTGTCTAAACAAGAGGGAAAAAATGGTTTCCAAAAAGAAGATAATATATATATATATTAGGAAAAAAGACACAGATTTTAACATATCTTCTACGTTCACAGCGGCCCGTACGCAGAAGTTTTGCTTGTGAGGGGGAACAAACTTTTTTTTGACTAACCGCGCCCCTCCCCCCCTTTCCCATCAGACAATAACGTCATTTTATCACAACTTTTATATTTTCAGGACAGCATAAAAGCTATGTGTAAAAATAACCTTGAACTTAGGGTATTTTTGCTTTACTGAAAAATTAGGGTTTATTCTAGTTTATTATTGAGATTGTTTTACAGGTTAATAAAATATGCTTTGATGATCATTTTCCATCGTTAACTTTATTCTTTTATTCATTACTTTTATAATCGAGTGTACTTTGTGGACCTTTACGGCCGTTGAAGGGGAGGGGGGAGGGGTGCGTACGCATTCCGCACACCCCTCACTGCGTACGGGCCTGGTTCATGCGTGCCTGTTTCGAAGTAGACGCCATTTTGAATGCAACCGGTGACTGTGCAAAAAATGTTTTTAACCTGCGCGAGCTTGTTTCCGATAGCGAAAAGAGCTGCCATTGGACATGACTTTTGTATGACTTCCCGAACGGATTTTCTGGCTAATAAGAGATAGTGTAAGCATAGACATAGCGAATAGAGCAACAAAGATGGAGGGAATAAGGGAAGAAAAGAATGCAAATGACAAATTGCCCCATACCGCCCCATACCGGGAGAAAAAAAAAACTTTGGTTGGGAGACCGAGAGACACTTGGCAGGTATGCTCTTACGAACTGAGACCTGGAGCTACAGCTGGTGTAGCAGGTTATTTTTAGGGTCTTCATCAGTGACGCCAAAAGGTGCGCAAACATTAACGACTTTATGAACCAGTTTCGCGCTCATGTACACATTTTTTAAGTAATTGTGGAAAAAGCCCGAAAAAGGAATATCTAGGTAAGTATTGATGCTTCTCAAAGTTATAAATGGAATTCTGCGTCGGTGTTTCTACAGTTATACACCGTAGTGGAAATGATTGGCATTCACTCCGACGAACGTCTCCAGTCCGAAACGTCAGTAAAAAATCATTTACACTACGGTGTAATAACCGCCTGTAAGTCAACATTGTAATTATACATATTTTCTGAAACTGAACTGAAACTGAAAAGTTTAAGCAGATCTGAATATATTAAATTAAATTAAAGAATAATTTGGATGATATGTGTATTTTGATTGGTATACATGCAAGTATGTTTTCATAGCACTATATATGAAGCATGAGATTGACGTGAGCAATATTGTTGGCTGTCTCAAAGTTATGATAGCCTGTGTAGCTGGTGGTCTTCTGTGAAAGCAGAAATAGTCGGACAATGATAAAAACAAAGAAACTGGGGAGAGTTTCTTTGTTTTTACGATCGCCCGACTTTTTCCACTTTCCCACAAGACCGCCAGCTATGCAGCCTAAGTTATGGGAATTAACAGTTTCATGAAAAATATTAAATTTTTTGTATATATGCGCTTCGTATATTGTCTTTCTATTTGTTAAGTGGGAAAATAATTTTATAAAAGCATTAACTTCGGCAAAGTTTGTGAGAATTGAATGTAAACCTTGGGAATTAAATTTAAAGTTTGACAAATCTCAAGCAGATGAAAACCATAGACTGTGTCTTGGATAATTTTCACTGATCTGCTCTGAAATGAAGGCATCAGACAACATGTTTTATTTCAAAGGCATTCTATGATAAGCTTATGGAGCAAAGATGATCCATGCATAGGTATGGAACTCTCCTCTAACGCTGAGGTAAAATAAGGTTAAGATGTCTGGCTGACTGCATGCTTTTCAAACATCAGACATCACATAAAATTATCAAATTTGCTACAGTATTAAAATATATAACAAGGATAACAATAATTTCTAAATTTATAGAATGTTTATCTAAAACTTAAGTGCTTTATTGCAAGTGATTACAAATTTCAACTGCTGACGGAGGCAGATAGTCTGCAGCGGCTAGCGGCTTATGTATTTGAAACATTAAGAAATGCCCTCTATGCATGGGTTCTTTTAACTAAAATACAGCGATATATCATACCACAACACTGGAGTTAATTATTTCCCTGCTATTTTTGAGTTAATAGTAAGTAAATCAAGTAAAATACTTGATGTTTACTAGTAAGAGCTTTCCTTTCACGGGAAAAGGAAACGCTTTTGCATAACTATGAGAAAAGTAAGTCAATTTAATAATAGTTTTGGTAGAATAAGAAGTTTTTTGAGATACAATTTTGCTCCATAACCCAATCAAACAATCATCCCCTTAAGATAAATATCACTGGTTGAATGAGCAAATGATAAATTATTGGAACAAAATGTTTAAATGTGCAAAGATACCAATTCAATTATTTTTTTTCCGCTGATTTTGAAGGGAACAAAAATTGATATCGTGATTACCAATTGAAGTTACTATATTTATCTGGTGAGAATTCCTAAAGCTTTTACAAACCCTTTACTTAATATTTCCCACTTCAGAACTTTGGAATCGGAAAGACCAGCAACTAAGCAATAATGGATGAACAGGTAATTAGAGTACCAGTACTTATATAGACGAACCTCAATTATCGTATCCGGTCTATTTGATTATCCAGACTTTTCTCTCTGGTCCTGTTTTTCATGAATGTTAATTAGTTGTCATCTTGAAAACTCGAAGTTGCAAATAGACTAATTAAATCCTTGTAAAAGACTGTTGAAATAGCATATTAATATATTATCATTGTTTGGATCGAAGTGAACGAGAAGTTTTTGAAGCAAACAAAGATGCTTTAACATTTTTAGAGTATTGTGAATATCTAAACAAAGAGTGAATATTTGTAAATACATAAAGACTGGGTAAATTTCACGATTAAAACCTTTCTTTGCTGTTATATATTTATAAATCTTTTATTTACATTTGTATTTTATATTGATATTTGTTTTTTTTGTCCAGTCTCTTGATTATCCGGACTATTCGTCAAGATCCTAATGAGTCCGGATAATCGAGGTTTGACTGTATATAAAAAGTCTCAGGTAGAAACTTACTTCAGGTACTAATTTACTGTGTTATATAAGACTGCTATACCTGCAGATGGTTATTCTTTTTGGTCAGAGGTTGATCAGGCCTAGTTAAACTAGGTTCCCCGCTTGACCTCACCTGCTTATCAAGGGATTTAACAGAAGCCATATACTTTTGATATAAAAGTGAAGGGTGATAATCCTGGAACAGTTTATGTCCTGTGAGTTTTTCTTATACTTTTTGGTTATTTTGAATACATATGAGTGGCTGTAGTGGCTTTTATATTTATTTTTAATTTATAGTATTTTTGATAGAGGATGTAGTTATCTCTTAGGAGTGCCTATAATAAATCTATTGCATTAGGGTATAATTTTTCATAGGCTTTGCCTTAGCATATTAGCTGAGTGTTTGTTATTACTGTTATTATTATTATTATTATTGTTATTATTATTATTAAACTATTGTTAATTGTAAATGGTGACACATAAAAATACACTTTTCTATATTGGGCGTTTATATGGATGGGGAAGTTGGTAAAATCCCTGCCTTCCAACCACAAGGTTCAACTTCAGCCAAGATTTGAATATTTGTGGGACCTTCTTTTCCGCCTAAGCTAACTAAGTTTGTTAGGTGTGTGTGTGCTGGGAGCTAACTTGTAATGGATTAGTGTTCCATCCAGAAGGACTCTCATCTGCTAAGTGTCATCTTGAAAACTCGAAGTTGCAAATAGACTAATTAAATCCTTGTAAAAGACTGTTAAAATAGCATATTAATATATTATCATTGTTAGCTCATAGAGGGTGTAACTAGCTTTATATATTACCAGTCTAACTAAACCTGGATTGAAATTCTCCATTGCACAGCAATGTTTTGAACTGAGTTGGGTCCCCATGCTAGTTTGGTTAGACTTCCTTTGTTGGTTTGATTGGAATACACCACATCATTCAAAAGCAGAAAAACACTTGAAAACAGCTTTATGTAACTCTGCTATGTTTCCTTGAGTTACCAGGCACCCCAACAATTATTTTAGGATGGGAGATCCAGTTCTATCCTTTGTTGCCTTCCAGTTCCACTGTCCTTGACAACACTCAGTGCAACTCGGTTTGTTCTCTCAAGTTACAAAGGACCACAACAAAATTTTGAAGGGGAAGGGGCGAGTTCTATTCTACCTTGCCATCCAGTTCCGATGTCCTTGATATTACTGTGCAATTCTATTACTGTACGTTCCCTTGAGTTACCAATCACTCATCACAATTTTCAGGGTGGGGGTGGGGGAAGGATTCTAGTTCTATCCTTTCTTGCCTTCCAGTTTCGCTGCCCTTGACAAAACTGTGCAACTTTGTTATGTTCCCTTTTGGGTAGCGTTAACATTTCTAGAATTTTTAAATTGTCATACAATTCATTACAGTCTTAGGTCTCGTCCACACTAGTACGTTTTCATCTGAAAAGGAATACTTTTTTATGCGTTTCTGTTTACGTATGTGGAAGTGTTTTTCACCAAAAATGAAGGTTTTCGAAAGTGTTTACGAGGGTGAAGGTTTTTAAAAACGGATATAAAGCGTCTAAGTGTGGATGGTGAAAACGAAGGTTTTCGGAAATGCTTACGTCAGTGAGTTATTCTTTTTCTTACTTGTTCCATGATGCGTGCAGGGAAAGTCAAAATAAACAATCCTGCATGGTGGACAACTTTTTGTTTATTTTATGATGTTCAGTCTGATTTTAACTTTGAATGCTTGCTTGGACCAAAATATTGCCTTTTTGATTTGCACAGTGTAGATAAAAAACGGTCAAAAAAAGCCTGGTTAAATAAACGGATATTTTTACGGTTTTCGTAGTTTAGCGTGGAGAGTCGAAAGCGATATGAAAATGCCAGTGTGGACGAAAATGTTTTATGCGTTTTTGATAAAATGAAACGCAGGTTTTAAAAAACGTTTTAGTGCGGAGATGGGCTTTGTTATTGCCAGTTGCATTCAGACTAACTTTTTTTCAAATAAAAGGTCCATTTCCCTGCCATTTATCCCTAAACGTCCCTCTTTGATAGAAAAAAGCCCTAATTTATGTTAATCGCGACCAATATGCCTGCAAAGTAAACTTTTTAGATTGGTATTTTTTCCCATGCATTTGTTTCTCTATATTTCATTACAACATGGTGAAAATGAGTACTAAAGAAGCTTCCATGAAAAGATTAGACCTACCCTGCACTTTCAGCTGCCATCAAACTATATCTTTCTTTTTTATATTCCCTTCTCAAGATATACATTTACAGTGCCTGTTTAAACTAAAAGTGAAAAAAAAAATTGGCAAGTTGTCTTTAGAATCTAAAAGTACAGTTTGTTTATATTAATGTCTCCACACAATTTTCTTTTGAACAGTATGAAAAGGAGATTGCAAATCATCAGAAACGTCTGAACATCGCAGAAGAGACTGGGAATAGAGAAGATGAGGCGGACGCGTATAATAGCCTGGGTATTTTCTACCATTCTCATGGACAGTACGACAAGGCCATGGAACATTTACAAAAGGCGCTCAGCATCGCAAGGGAAATTAATGACAAAGTAGGTGAAGGAAATTGCTATGGTAACCTGGGTCGTTGTTATGAATCCCTTGGAGACTATGAAACAGCCATTGATTACCAAGAGAAGTGGTTAAGAACTGCAATGCAGGCCGGAGACTCTTTTGGAATGGCGCGTGCGTATTTTAACATCGCAACTTGCTACAATAATCAAGAAAAATATGAAAAGGCGCTAGAGTACAACGAAAAGAGCCTAAACAGTGCACGGCAATCCAAAGACGTGGAAAGTGAAGGAGATGCACTTTTCAACCTCGGTCTGTGTCACAGCGCCCTTGGAGAGGACGAGAAAGCTCTCGGATATTATCAAATGAGCTTAGAGATTGCTAAAACAACTGGTAACAAAGGCGAAGAGGGAGAAACTTATGGCAATATGGGTGGTTGTTTTTATTCTCTAGGGCAATACGAGAAAGCCATCCAGTGTTATGAACAGAACCTAGACATTGCAAAGCAAACTGAAGAAGTGTATTATGAGGGAGTTGCATACGGGAACTTGGGTTCTTGTTATCAAGCAAGCTACCAACTCGACAAGGCCATTGAGTTTTACAATGAAAGCCTTAAGATTAAAACTTTGACTGGAGACAGTGACATTGAAATAACTGTTAATTCTAAGCTTGGTTCCTGTTATTTACTACTGGGACAGATTGAAAAGGCGATTGAGCATTATGGTTATAGTCTTACTATCTCAAAGACTACGGAAAACAAGTTACAGGAAGGAACAGCTTACGGAAACTTGGGTGTTTGTTACGACGCTATCGGCCAGTATGACGATGCTATTAACTACCATGGAAAGTCTTTGAACGTAGCAACGCAATTGGGTGACAGGAAACACGAAGGAAAAGCTTATGGAAATCTTGGTACCGGATATTGGAGGCTTGGAAGGATAGACGAAGCTATAAAGCTTCACGAAAAGCAACTAAAAATCACTAAAGATATGGAAGACAAAAAGGAGGAAGGAAGGTCATATGGTAACCTAGGAATATGTTATCACTCACTTGGACAGTACAACAAAGCTATGCATTACAGCGAAATGCATCTTTCAATCGCAAAGAATACTGGAGACATTGAAGGTGAAGAAGCTTCGTACAGCCGCCTCGGAGTCTGTAATTATGCTCTAGGACAGTTATACAAAGCAATACAGTATTTTAATAAGAGTCTAGATATCTCATGGCAGATCGGAATTAGGGACAGTATTGCAAGCTCTTACACAAACCTCGGCTTATGTTATTCTGCAATGTTGCTTTATCAAAAAGCCATCGAGCATCATCTGAATGCCTTGGATATTGCAAAGCAGATTGGAGACAAAAGACACGAGGGTATTTCCTACGGAAATCTCGGGATCTGTTATCGTGCCCTTGGGCAGTTCGACAAAGCTATAGAGCATCAACAAATGGGGCGGGAGCTTGCAAAGCAGATTGGAGACAAAAGTGGGGAGGGACGGGCAAATGCGAATCTTGGTAACTGTTACGCGTCTTTGGGGAAAAATACTGAAGCTATAATGTATCACGAGAGAAACCTCGAGATCGCTAAACAGATTGAAGACAAGTTTGGAGAGGGAACAGGCTACAGTAATATCGGTAGCTGTTATTATAACCTAGGTAAGTTTGACGAGGCAGAAAAAAATCAAAGGCGAGCTATAGCATGCTTCGAGGAATTGTTCAAGGGCTCTCCCAAGAAAGATGAATATAACATATCATTTAGAGAAAAGCTTTCTTATGCCTACCGAAACCTATCCATTACCCTTATTAGTCTAGGAAGATTTGAAGACGGTTTGGTCATTGAAGAAAGGGGACGTTCAAGATCATTGGCTGAACTTATGTTTAGTA